>CABFWO010004427.1:0-31254 GCA_902155825.1 Timema genevievae | reverse complement strand
GGGGGGGGGGGGGGGAGGACAGTTTGTAGTTTAAATTTATGTCATTACCATCCAATCATTTTATCAGAACACTTTAAGGTGGGGTCCAAATATGCAAAGAAGAGAACAGAGAAAGAAGGGAACAATATTTTGTGGTTGTCTCATCCAACCAAGCTCATTTTACTTAAGTGCAAAATCTATCTTTCACTAAAGATATTTTGTAGATACAGGATAGTTGGGCTGATAAACAATTATATCCATGATAAGAATTTTCTTTTTACAGTGGTGCTAATTCACCCCCAAGCTGTCACAGACCTTTCAGAAGCAAGATGTTATTCCCACTGTATACCTATGTGTGCTCTCAAGTAGTGTCTACATCGAAATTATACACTCTAGTGATGCGACACCTTAGTTCAGTTGATAACGTGTTTGTCTGCTGAGCTAATGGTCCCAAGTTCAATTCCTGCCATGTTTGAAAAATTTGGCATTTGTGAAATTCCTTTCACAATAGTAAATTAATGACCAAGGACTGGTTTTTTTTTTATTTGTTTTAGGTTTAAGTTAGTTTATGGTCATGTGCTGATATAATCAATCAGTTCAGAAAGTGCATGTTAAAAAACTCAAATAAATTTTTAAAAATCATTCAAGTCCCATCCAAATAGTGATATATCCAAAAGTAAGTAAGGTGATCAGGACCTACTTTACAAATTTTTTTTAGGATTTCTATTTTTTTAGTAATAAATATAGATACAAGTCCTAAAATTTTGCAGTACGGTATATGCAGTATTTGAAATTTGGGTAGAGTTAGGTAATACATTTAATCTGTTAAACTAGTGCATTATAAAATAATTTAAATATATATATATTGATAAATGTCTATCAAAGGAAAGTTGAGCTGGTATAAAAAAAACTATGTCCTATTATATAATGATAGCTTGGTGTTCATATTCTCCTAATACTATTAACCAGATTTGGCTTATTTTTTGAGATAGAAATCTAAATAGCTGATAAGAATACCTCTTGGTATTTCTTAGTCTCCTGATATTAAAAACCAGATTTATTTTGTTCCTGGGACAGAAAACTCAAATTGACAGTCTTTAAAGATATGTAGATACTATTAGAATTAGATTTACTAAAATTAATAATACCTGTTGAAGTTTCTTATTCTTCTTATACTTGGTACTAGACCTATTCCATTTTGCAGGCACAAAAATAATTGACACAGCCATCTGTGAAACAATTTGGGTACGGTTTGGTTTAGATTAATTAAACATATAGACTAATAGGCCTTATCTTGATATTATTTATTATCCTAGTAATTGATACCAGATTTGTCCTATTTTGTTTGAATTAAACTTAGGAGACTAAAACTTCTTGATATTTTTACCATAATTCTAATACTTGATAGCAAATTTGTCCTATTTTGTTTGGAAACTGAAATAATAGACAAAATCATCTGTGTACATTTTGAATTAGAGTCACATACCTCTTAGAGTTTCTACTTTACTAATACCTAATACGAGACTTGACCTGTTTTTAGACACAAAATAAATTAGATAATGGTGACCTGGCGGTTTAGGGGTAAGGTGTTAGACTTCTGTTCTGGGGGTCCGGGGTTCAATACTCGGTCCTGACACAGATTTATTTGATTGCCAAACCCTTCCTTAACCTCTGACAAGACGTAAAACTGTGGGTCTTCCATTTCATCTCACAATCACCCTACCATTGCACATTAGCATAAGTGCATATAGCCCGAACGGGTAGTAAGACTAATAGTAATAATAATAACTTACATAGCTATCTGTGAAACACTTTAAGTACTAATTGGTTTAGATTGATTATACTTGTAGACTAATACTTATTGATTTTTTTTACTATATTAATACTTGTCCTATAAAGCTCAATTGGTTTTTAGACACAAAATAACTTAGAGCCATCCATCTGCCACACAATTTATGCACTATTGGTTTAGATTAAATTAAATATTTAATGCTTGGTTTCTGTGATCTAGTGTTCACAGTTCCCGGCTACTGATACATAGGTCCTTGGTGTGATCCCTGATGTTTCCAGATTTTTCTGTGAAGCATTGGGTATGGAATGGAGTCAGACCCAACCTCATGAGGACAAATGAGGAGCTATTTTCATTTATTTAGCACTGCGTCTTACTACTCGTTAGGGTTATACGCTTAAAGGAGCTACTTGAATGAAAAAGTAGCAGCTCTGGTCTATAATATTGAGATTAACGATTTTAATAATAATTAATAGAACAAATTTATTTTTGTGCACTATCCTATAAGCTGTGCCATAGTGTAAGCCAGCTAGGTATGATTGCTATTTTTCAGGGTAAACAAAGTGTAGATAATTATTATTTTTATGTATTCCGTCTTACAACAGGTCCATTCCTTTTATCAGTGCACCCAGTCCTTTGCCTTCTCCTTCAGCTCCCAAAATCTTCTTTTTTCCTCCAAGTCATCCAATATTTCAATATTTGAATATTCCCTCCTTTATTTTTTTCAAATAAACTTCCAGTGTATGTGGTCCTCATTGACTGGGAGGCCAAGGTTCAAATTCAAACTAAGTGCATTGAAGCGTTTTCCATCCTCATCCCACAATAATACAGGTGCACTTCCTCTAAAATGCCTTTATGATCCCGTTTAAGAATAAAGTATGGTTGATATAAGGCTTGGAAATCAATGTATTTTTACGATAAAATTGTAGAATTGTCAACTTAAATTTTACTTGGCAGTTTCTTCAGTATACATTTCAAAGGTTGGTAATATGAAATGTTTGACCTTTATGAAATATTTCGGTTCTCTTAACACAGGGCCTGGTATTTATTTAAAAACTAACTTTCGGAAGAGTATAATATAATAGAATTAGCTAATAAAGCGAAAAGAGGTTTTCTTTATAAAGATACCTTGTAAGCTTAATGTTGACTGAACAATTTAGTATGGTCATGCCTGCTTTGGTGCTCAAATGGCCTCGACTCAGGGAGATCAGGGTTCAAATCTCAGTCAGGTATAGTGAGGGTGATTTTTTCCTAAATGGTTTCCCACTCTCCTCTTAAGCAAGTGTGGGTACATTACCTCTAAGTTATACCTTCCTCGTCCCTACTCCATTAGCATAGTTATCGTCAACCTAAACGAGTTGAGCAGGTTGGACGAGGTAAAGTGTGGTGATAAAAAAAAACCTATTTTATTATGATGGTCACTGGGTGGCTGTTTGATTATTCTTACTCTGACTGATCCAGTATTCATCTTCTCCTTGGATTATCGTTGCTTCTGTCTTCTTTCCTAGAAAGGACGAGGGAAAGAAACAACAAAGACAAGAGGACCATCAGTAAACATTATGTATGTAAAATACTTTATTAGCCTGGGTATATACTCTCAAAAATGTAAATGTATAACATTCCTATGATTTAACTTACATCTTTACTTCAAATTATAAAGTCATTTCACTACAAAGAAATACTATTAAAACAACAATAACATGAAATTTTAACAGTGCACCAAGTACAAGCACAAAATAAACATTTTTTGTTGAAACAATGCCACCTGAACAAATATGAACATTAATCGGCAGTTTAAAGAAACAAAGGATTTTATTTGAAGATACCTATTTAAGTTTACTATACAGTGTAGCATAAACAAAACATAAATATATACATTATATATATATAAATACATTAATAAGGGGTGAATTAATTATTTGGGGCCTGGTTCTTAAGTTTGTCATTACGATGGACTAAGCTATCATTTATCAATACACATTATAGGTGCTTTAAAACCAATTTTAACTAAAAATTTGAAGGAAATAAAAATATTCAAATTTCATATACAATACTTTCTCAAATCCCTGTGTTGAATATCCTCAAGGATTTGAAGTTTCAAAGGTCACATCCTTACTTTTAGGACTTTCTTTCAACTTTTAATGGAAAAAAAAAAAACTTTGGCAGAACAGGGGGGGAGGGAGGTGGTCCAAGGGTCTTGGGAAAACAAGAAAAATAATAAAGTAAGAAAATACTAGCTTTGACTTTGCTTCTTTAAAAAAAATTCCTGCGTTGACAATTACAAAGTTTTGCCAATATAGATATTATCACCTAAAAAAAAACAATTATGTTCAACTATTGCTTTTTTGAGCTATTATGTAAATTAAAAGTTAATATTTATATGAACAAATCTAAGGTAATTGAAATGCATGTTGTGATAACAACTTAAATTTGTCAGCTTAGAATGAAATATAACAAACAATCGTGCAGTAAAACATCTAAGAAAAAATGTATCCATAAAACCATTAAGAAAAATATTTGAACCATGAGAATATTTCATACGATTTTTTTTTAGTTTACATCAAATTGAAAAAGTGGATATCACACAGCCCTCCCTACATTTTATTTTTTAAATAACCAAACATTTCCTTCCACTCTTGTATTCTTCTAGATCACAAAAGACTAGTAAAAACAAAAAAATAGTTTAACTTTTTAAATAAATTGCTGAAACAGACTCTCAAATGAGTTGTAGTTAGAAGCTACAGGGAAGAGTTTAAATGTGTGTAGTTTTACAGTTTTTATATAAAAAAATAATCTTTTATGGCCTAAATTAATAAAATCTTGACTCGGTAGATAAGTTTAGTTTATCCGACACCTTAGCTCAGTTGATAGTGTGTCTGTCTGCTGAGCTAAGGATTCTGGGTTCGGTTTCCGGCATGACCGAAAAATATATCATTGGTGAAATGTGTGTTTACCCTTTCACAGTGATGAATTAATGGCTGGGGACTGGATGCTGTGTCTGTCCTAGTCTTAAGGTAGATTATAAGAAATATGAAGCTATGACAGGCCTAGTCAGCTGGTAGTGGAGAATATATGGCTTGAATAAAATACTTACCCAGGCCACAAGCTGGAAACAGTAATGAATGTAAAGCAAAAGATACGTTTAGTTTATATTTTACACATAGTAATCTCAACATTTAATGAATATTTGCCATGGGTATTGCAGAATTTGAAAAGGACTTTTTCTTTTAGTTTTAAAAGTTTCCGTTCAAATGCCGTGATGCTCAAGATTAAAAAAACTGTTTTAGATACCTATATGTAGAAAATTAAAATAACCGTACCTACTGAAGCAATATTTATTTTATTTAAGAAAAAAAAGTTATAAAAATTGCAAAACTACTGACCTTAATTGACACCACTTTAATAGAAAATTGCTTGGGGTAGGCACAGTTTGAGAAAATAAGATCTGCACACCAAAACAACTATAAATATGTAATATAATGCATTACCAAAAAAAATATCAAGTGATGCTTGATTTTTTTAATTTTTAAGTGTGTACAATTTAGTGCTAGAATTCTGACCATACTGACAAAATTATCTACCCTCAGTACACAGGATGTAGAGGCTTAGTTATGAAGAAATGCACCAGCTGTCACCTGATGGATGATAGTAGCTTGGAGGCCCTTAGGGAAGTTCAAAGTCAAGTATAGTTCACGTCTGACCCGGCAGATAATTATTTCTTCAATGAAAGAAAAGATTAATGTTTGTTCATGTGTAGTCGTATTATGTAGAGGTGAAGGTTTTTTTCAAAGTAATGGGCCTATCAGAATAAACAGAATAATAATAATTTTAAGTAAATTATTGTCGGATCTGAAACGAAAATCAAGTCGGCCTGATGTTACTTGCGCAGTTTCTGCATTTGAGGGGCAGAGAGCTTCACTTTACCAGGGAGGTTTCTTGCGAGGTTCTCATCCTTGACACTACGGATGAGGTCCTTTTCTCGGGAGGAAGTATTGCGATCTTTTAGGAACATGTTTAATGCAGTGCGAGCTGCTTTCCCTCGTTTTCCAGTCCCAGGCGTCAGCTTTACTTTGAACCTGTAAGTTAAATAAATAAATTAGGTATATTTCATAATCACCATCACCATCATAATAATTAACCGTTTCCAGTTTGTAGCCGAGTCAGTTAAGTAAAATGCCTCAATTTTCCTCTTTCCTGCCCCAATTCTCCTCATCTCATTCACATGCTTGCTGTGATCTGCTCCTCCCATCTCTTTCTTGGTGTGGTCTTTTTCCTACATACTTCATCTTTATTTTCCATCCTCATCACATTTGCCCGGATAACTTCCTTCCTATTCCTGTCTCTCCTTGTGATATTTCTTAATACCATTGACTGTCATTACCATAGTGAATTTAAAACAAATTTGTGAAAAGAATGTTGATGCTTGTTTGGACTTAAAACCATATTCAGGATTACAAGTGTAACATGGTTCCTTAAAAAAAATGTTAAGGTACATAAAATAAGTTTATTTATTATAAGCACAAATTTATGGCAAAATGGAAAATATGTTCAGTTTGTTTTACAAAACAAATCAAATCCAAGTAGTAGTTGTTGTTGTTGTTGTTGTTGTTGTAATAGTCGTAGTCGTTGGTGGCAGAAGGGTGAGAGTAATAGCTAAGGAGGAGCCGTGATAGGCACAACTAAGGTTGTACAATCATGTGAGGAGAAACGGAGGATGCTGGATATTGAAGGGAGTGAGAAGTGTGGAGAAAGGATACAATAGAAAGTCTTATGTTCCAAACAATCCCGGGCCAGTAGCTGGAAAATCGCCATCACCGCCAACATCATCGTCGCCATGTATTACTATGTCCAAAAGAAAGTAAAACTTCCGAGTCTTCTATTGATAAATTAATTTATTTTCATCAACAATATCTATATTATTAAATGTTCCATTTATTTGTGTTTTTTTTAAGTAGTTTTGTTATTTAAGGTTATCACTAATCCGTATTATTGTTTAATCTGAATGAACTCTCCCCCCAACTTGCCACCCAGTTAATTCAGGTTAGGTCGTGCATCATATTTCCAACTTACTTGTAATTGAGCAAGACGTTGTAAGGTGCAACAACAGGTACAGCAAACAGCAGCTCATCTTCGGTAAGAGGAAGTCCCGTCAACGAATCGAGCATGTCGATGTCGGTGTTGACAGTCACTTCCTCTACCCCCTCACCACCATCGGAATCCTCGCCCCCCTCTCCTGGCTGGGGCTGAGGTTTCGGCCTGCTCGCAGGAACTTTTTTATTCAGCTTGCTTGTGGTGCCCTTGTTACCAACTTCTTTACCCTTCTTGGTCTTCTTACTGTCCTTTCCCGAACCTGCTGACTGATATAACATTATGTAATGTGAATTTTAAACAAATTTTACAATATTATGTTTACAATTATGTTAGGAGTTCGATCCCTGTCACTGGAATTTTTCTCTGAAGCAGTGTGTCTGGAACAGGGTCAAACTCAGCCTCGTTAGGACGAATGAGGAGCTACTTGAATAAATAGGTAGTGTCTCTGGTTTAGAAAACTGAGATAATGTTAGAAGGGTTCGTTGTGATAACCACAAGACACCCTATATCTACAAATGTTGGTGCACTACCATTGCTAATGAGGGCGGCCGCTTCATCGATATAGCTCTATCGCGGGCTCAAGCCATAAAGTTGTTTATGTTAACATATTTAAAAATACCACATCTTACCTAAAGTTTGTATGAATGTATTTTATGGAGAAGTCATATTTACTGTTTTTATTTAGTAATGAATCTAAAATTTTAACCAAAACTTTTCAAATCCAATTCTCTGACATTTTAAATTTCAATCCTTTTCCATGTATCCAACCTCTCATTAAAAAAAATGTTACTTTATTTATTTATATAATCGTACCATAGTATAGTTGGAAAAAAACCTTGAAAGTTATGGATAGTAAAACAAATAAAACAAAAACTTAAAACAGAGTGGTAATGTTTGATTTGTGCAAGATCACTAGAACACAAAGGTCTTGTTGGGTAAATTTACAACTAGACAGTGCTAAAGTGAAACAGCAAAAGAAATAATTATTATCACAATGAAAAATTACAAAACTCTGAATTTTTCCATTTCGTTTGGATGTCAGAACTTTCATTTGCTGGGAAGTGAGACTCGAGAGCTTAGAAGATTCAAGGTATGAAAAATCGTGATGTTAAGTAGAGTTGGGTTGAATCTACTATTTTACGAATTCGATTCTTGGTAAAAATGATGGACAAAAGAGTAAATAAATGTTAGATTAATGGTATGGGGCGTTGTTATTAAGTTTGTCCTATGATTATAATGAGTGTGAACTATTAATAAGGTGTATTAACGCTATAAATCTGACACCTTAGCTCAGTCGGTAACGTGTTTACCTACTGAGCTAAGGGTCCCAGGTTCAATTTCTGGAATTGTCAAAAATTTATCATTGGTGAAATGTGGGTGATAAATTAACGGCCAGTGACTGGATGTTGTGCTTGTGCTTGTCTTAAGTTATATTATGAGGGATATGAAGTTACGACAGGCCTAGCCAGCCGTTAGTGGAAAAATATATGACTTGAATAAAAAACTGACCCTGGAAACAATAATGGATGTAAAAAAAAACTTGACAAAAAATCCTGAGAAAAGTAAAAATTGGGTGTTTCAAAATAAAATTAAGTTAAAGAAAGAAGGGAATAAAATGCCATTAGTAAAACAATAATAAAAAGAAGTAGAATTTAGAACCTTTAATAACCAATAAGAAACTTTATGAACCAGTTCCTTTAAAAATAAATGCTAATTTACGATTATCGGTTCTGGATCCAGTTTGACTCCACCGAAACAAACGCAGGGTTGCCACTATTTCCTTAATATAAAATTCCCTATTTTCAAAATGGAGTCTCCATTTTTCAAGACACTTTATTTAGAGAGTAGTATAGAAGAATGAAATTTCACCTGTCATAAAAATGACTATTGTGAAGTCATGCCACTGGTGTTTAGTACTGGAGACTTTGACCTTGATGGTGAAATATAGGTAATCTGTTGTCACGCAACCCAATGTTTCACGGAGAAGGATAAGGTAACGAGTGGAAGATAAGCGATTTAACATGATTATTTTTTCAGTTCACTTTTACTTCCATGCAAAAGCCAACTATTTAAAGGTTGCAGTTTAATGTTCACAAATCATAAATATTCCAGTATTTTTTTAGTTTTTTTGTGAAATTCCAAGGGTTTTTTTTTAGACACAAATTCCCTGTGGTTTCCTGATTTTCTAAGTGCGTGGCAACCCTGAAATACCTATACTTGTTAGGTTGATTTGTCCCTTTGTAGGGGTGTGCAAAGTCCACTTTTAAATTTGAAACAAACTCTAATCAAATATATGAAATATTCTTGAAACCAAATCAAAGTTTGAATATTATTGGTTAATTGTTTTATGTTTGGAAAATATTATATTGTGCTTATTTATATAAATTTAAGCACTAAAATCCCTTTGAATTTCAATTTCTTCAGATTATTTCATATGAATATTAATTTGTAATGTATTATTATTAGCACCGCGTCTTACTACCCGTTCGGGTTATACGCACTTACGCTAATGTGCAATGGTAGGGTGATTGTGAGATGAAATGGAGGACCTACAGTTTAACGTGGAATCCGAACCACGGTGGAGGCCTGGCATTCCTCACATTCACAAGTCGTGATTAATACACATCTTGTCAGAGGTGAAGGAAGGGTTTGGCAATCAGATAAATCTGTGCCGGGACAGAGGATTGAACCCTGGACCCGTAGCACAGAAGTCTGACACCTTACCCCTAGACCACCAGGCCACCTAATTTGTAATGTACATAACAGCTGAAAATAGTTATAATTGAATATAAATGGAATATTTTAGATGTTAATTTTTTTTTTCGACAAAGCTTCTTAATCATAAAAGCCATAATATTTTTCAAAGCAAAGTTAAAGCTAATATTTTTTTCAAACAAAGTCGAAGTTTATCTTCACACAGCCCTTTGTCTCTGTAAGGTCCTATTACATCTTTATGTATCTTATATATAATATATATAGCTTAGAAGCTTAGGGTTAAGTAGGATTCAAATATTGGATGACTTGAAGGAAAAAATAAAATTCTGGGAGCTGACGGGGGAGGCAGAGGACAGGGTGCAGTGGCGGTCTAAGTTCACTGACACAAGGAATGGACCTGTCGTAAGACAGAACATGTAATAATAATAATAATAATAATAATAATAATAATAATAATAATAATAATAATAATAATAATAATAATAATAATAATAATAACAACAATAATAATAATAAAATAATATTATAATAATAATAATAATAATAATAATAATAATAATAATAATAATAATAATAATAATAATAATAATAATAATAATAATGAAGATGATTATGATGATGACGACGATGATTAAAGAGAAATGAAAAACAATAAAGAATAACAAGTCATGTGTTTATAAACAAATAAAAGTATAAAATGACCACATGCAACATAAGCATGTACAATGAAGTATATGTTGTTACCTGCAAGATGTCCATGATTAATTTTCGTTCATCTTCATCTTGATCTTTATATTTTTCTTTTATTTTCTTTAGTTTACTTTTTTGGCCACGCTTCATTAATGTTGCTTTCTCTTCTTTGGTTTTATCATTTGGTATGTCTTCTTGCTCTGTAAAAATAAAATAGCAACATATTATTCTATGATTGTAGTTGAGCACTTGCCAAGATTACAGTAGACATTCAGGGTGTTAACACATTGTAGGCTACAACTCCCAGTAATTTATTTACCTATTGCGTATTATAACGACACATCCAGGCTATCTACATTTAATTACACTAGTAGAATAGGAACGAGGAAGGTATCATTTAAAAGAAATGTACCTCAGCTACATAGGAGGAGAATCCACCCATAGTAGACCCCAACAGCATTTAAACTCAGACTTCTCCACTACCCGTAAACAATACAATATAAGTGTTACACGTTAGCTCAGTCGGTAGCATATCTTCCTACCGAGTCTTTGGTTCGATTTCCAGTATGGCTAAAAAATATATCTGTGGTGAAATGTGGGTTTCCCCTTTTACGGCGACGAATTGAAGGTTAGTGGCTGGATGTTGTGTCGTTCTAGATTTAAGTTAGTTTATAAATTGGGAGCTAATGTAATCAGTCGGTTCTGAAAGTGTACATAAAATGTCGAAAAAAATTAGATTCAATTGATATGACATTGTTCATAAAGTATTAAAATTATTAAAATGATATTTTCCAAAAGTATCACCATGACACATGCCATGTTTTTTCAACTTTTAGCATAATAAATTACTAATTACAAGGCTTTAAGCGTTTTTTTTTTAAATAAACAACTAAACATTGTTTCATCGTTAGCAAACGGCTAATAATTGACAATTGTGACTGGTGACCTAGCATACTTAATTATTTTTACAGTCAAAAATGGTGTTTTTATCAATACATCACTACAGTTAATAATTCACTGGATAAACTTGTAGCGTAAAATAATTTAGTGAATTAAGAATAATATTTACATAACATTAGTGTTAACTTACCTTTCTGGGCACTACTTTCGCCGTAGCCTTTCTTTTTATTTGGCCTTTTTTGTTGCCAGTTTTCTGATTTAAATATAACTGGCTTGTCATCTCCTAAAAACACAACTTTCTCTTTTTTCAAGTCTTGCAAAGTGGACTTTAAAATGGATGTAGACTTTGGTTGAAGAGTTATTCTAGAAATATAATCAGGTCGGCATTAAAGTAAACAATTAAAACATAATATATTAACAAATAAAATTTTAAAATTTATTGACTATGACGTATCAATAATAATCTATGTCTTTTGACTCTCTAATGATATTTCTTTTTACCAAAAATAAGGAGGTGTGCTAGTAGCCCTTTTTAATTTCGAGTTGAGTTCAAATAGAGTTTGAATAAAAACAGAGTTTTAAAAAAAAAATTTGATTAACAATATAAAGAAGCTTTTGAACTAAAAATATTTCAAGTATATATATTTTTTAATATAACCATACATATGCCTAATCAAAAGATACAAACAAAACTTTAAATTTTTTAAGAATAAAATTTTTTGTGGAAAAAAATTATGATCACAAAAATTTGTTTTTTTAAATAAAATGTATGGTGATAAAAATGATATCGTAAAATTGAATCAAATTAATTAAACTCAGAATTTTCACAATAAAATCAAGTATTTAAATTAATAAAATTTTTTGAGGCTTGTAAAAATTTTTGATTCGAGTCCAATTACCTACTAAAGCTTAACTCAAACTCGAATTTTCAAGTATTCACACCACTATAACTAGAACTACACCATTCATCGTAGCACTGTCAGGTAAGGAGTTAGAGAGAACAAGACGACCAAGCGTTGGAAAACAACTTGATAAAATCGGGCAACTGAATATTGTGTTCAACTTTTCATATGAAAATATCACTTATTTTGAAATGTACAGCTATTTGTTTCTTGACACAAGTATGCAAGTATTATGTTTATCCTTGAACTTTTATTTATTTAGGCATATCTGGGCTACATCACTCATATTCCTGTTGGTGGGTAAATTATCCGATACTTACGTACCGTTGCCCAAAGGATGTCTGAATGTACTTATCATACATTCTTTCCATTAAGGTTTTTTTATGTCCCGATTAGGGGATGTTAATAGTGAATATTAGGGTGTGGAACCAGTAGAAAATCTTAACCTAACTTAAGTAAAAATATTCACAGTACTAGCCGGGAATAGAGCCCGGGGCCCATAGGTTAAAAGCCAGGTGCATTGACGCTCTCCTTAAAGTGATTAAACATTTACTATTACAACAAATATTACTTTGTATATGTCATTTTCAACAAATAGACCAATGATTAGCTACCTTACACATTGAAATTTGGATTATGAATTAAAAGTCATACATTTTATCTAAAATGGTAGTTAAAATAAAGCATTCAATACAACAACTGTTGTACAATAGTTATACAACAATTGTTAAATAAGTTTCTATTTTAGCTTATCCTAATCTGCTAATAGCATTATTTATTTAAAAATTAGAGATTTAATAATAAGTAAAGAGATCACGAAAGTTTACTTTACTGATTTTCAAGGCAACTGTCTTTATTTCACTCACACTCGTCTTATACTTTTTGAACTTAGAGACCCGCTTATTGAGATTTCCTGTACTTTTTCTTCAAAGTCTCCCCAAATCGCAACGTCGTCCTCGTATACCAGGGCATTTAGCTCTTCACTCTCTTCTCTTTTCGTGTCTTTTAGTTTAGCATTCATGAGAATTACAAAAAACAGTGTTGAACCCCCCTTTTAGTCTCAAACCACTCTGACCTGTCTTCTCCAATCTGAACACAGCTCTGGCACTTTTTATACAACATTCAAACTTTGCCAATCAAATTTCCTGGAACTCCCAGTTTTTTAAACTCTTCCAAAGTATTGTTCTTGAGACGCTGTCGTACACCTTTTCCGGGTACTAGACACTGTTATTATATCCTTCCCTTTCTTCCAATACTTCTCTGTTAGCATCCTTAATGCAAAGATCAGGTCTGATGTACTACCGTTAGCCCTGAATTCATGCTGTTCCTCTTCAAGGACAATTCTTGTAGGAAATTTAATTTCTCTTCATCATTACAGCCTTGTTGAGACGCATATACTTGCAAAACGGTTACTTACTAATTTTTGGTACATATTTTTGCCTTTATAATTCTCTTAATCACAAAGATAACATCTGTAATACAATCCAAATCTCTGTGGATGACTAACTCAACTCCATTCTTTGCCTCCCTTTTATTACCACACCAATATAGTTTATATCCATTTCTTAGCTGCTTGGTGTTAAATCCTTTCAATTTGGTTTAATTTTGACCTGGTATTTTTATTTTCCTGTGGTTCATAAGTTTGTAATTTCATGGAGTTTCCCAATTGGAATACAGTGGCATTTATCCCAGTGTGAGACCACCACCCCACCACCCTGATAAAGGGGCTCATCCGCCAGATGCTGTTGGCCCCCTTAAAGTGTCAGGTTATTTCCCACCATCTAACACGCGACATTGAGTTCCTGGATGTATGGTCTACTCCATCACCGTAGCAGGCGGAAAGTCTCAAATTTGATTTTTTAAATTTTTAACATAGATTTTTAAATTCTGTGTCCCAACACACGGCCGCCTGGCATTGCGCGGTTGTTATATATCTAAGACTTTCAATATGGTTTAAGGCTTCCTCCTCTGCAATGAACAGACTCAAGCTGTATGATATTTTCACTACAAGTTGCTGTAACTTGGTAGCTGGGTATGTAAGAACTTCAAAGTAGCCCCTTAACAACAGCCCCCCCCCCCCTTTTGTTTGGAAAAAGGTCTAAAGCACACTGTTATACACCACCAGAAGAGGGGGGTTTCCTCTGAGTCATTGTATGTTATGCTAACTGGAGAAACAATCTCTTTATAAAAACATAACCTGGTGCATGCGCATAACTGCTGATTTAGAACAAGTGACAATATTTCTCAGGCTTAAGTCATCCTTGCATGCTCTCGATTACCAAAGGCTGCAAGCTTTGACATTAATATACATTTTTTATTTTTGGGTTTCTTGTCATTTTATTATTGCTAGGGTATCTGGGTAAGTTGACGTCTATTAGCTGGAATTAGAATTGTTATAAAATCCTCAAATCTTGAATACCCTTAAGGGCTCGAGAGTTTGTTTGAGGATTTGAGGGTCTCGTCTCAATTAATAATTAACGTGAACCAAATCAAAGTGGAAAAGTGAACCGCAGATTGAGATTATACCCCCTTCAGATAAGAACAAAAGGTTAAGTAAAAAATACTTACTGGTTGGTCCTGTCCAGCTCTATCTTGATCTCTGTATCTGGGAAATAAACATGTCTCGAATCCTCGCTGCCGACACTACCTCCTCCGTCGCTGTCTTCCTCATCTTCATCTACCTTCTCTCCTTGCCCTTCTCCGACTCCCTGTCCTACCACCTGCATTTCTCCCTTGGGATCCTCTGGAACCAAAAGTACAAGAATACAGTTTAACTCATCAACCTCTCTACCAAATGAGCTATCCCAGTTCTCCCACTTATCAGTAACATTAGTTTGGAACCTAGCCCTATAAGTTATCATATATAAATGTACGTTCAACACGTTCATGCAACAATATTTCACCTTGTCAGAGTTAAGCAGTAAAGAGCACCATAAAGGTTGTTTTGCTAAAAAATGTGTGGATTTTTCCCTGGTTAGTATGGTAATGGTTAAAAAAAACATTTACTTTATCTCACAAGAATCTTTATTAAAAATATATTAACATATATTAGGCAACAGCCTAAAACATGATTGAATTGTTTATAGTTTGGTTTGATTTGAGTTATTGAATCAAATAATATATCATTCAAATCGCTATTGATATTATCGAAGCTTCACAGACCCTTAAAGTTAAGTGTGATGGCTATTCTTCCTAATTCAGACCATGGTTTAGCTTAACGCTCAATTCCAAATAACTAAAAATAATGGAAAAGTTGCCAGAGTAAATTAAAATTCCAGCTACCATTTTGTTGTTCCTCATCTGTGTCATCAAGCTCAATCTCTTGGTCCTGCTCGGACAGAGACAAAGCATCCACACTGCTTGTGGTGGCCGAGATATCATCTTCAATACCGCGAACTTTCCTCTCATCTTTGTGCCTGAAAGCAAGGAAAGGACAATAAACAAAATACTTCTGTAATTAATAGTAGTACAGCAAACATAATGCACTGATTTATAAGGATGGTATGAAGGGTATTTTAGAACCGTTTATTACTAATGTTCGGGTTAGTTGCTTATGTACTAATTATGCTATAGGTTTTAGGGATTAGGAAGGTTATATTCAAAGGAAGTGTACCCACATTTGTGTGGAGATAAATTGGAGAACCATTTTGGAAAAACAACCTTCAGTACACCAGACCGTGATTTTAACCATGATCTTCTCATCATCAGCAGTCTAGTCTACTGAAATAGTGACCCACAAGATCATGTGGCCACCAAAACTAGTGGTTGGAAGTTATTGAATAGATTGAAAATTTTCACAGAACTTCTAAAACATACTTAAGAAGTAAGAGAAAAAGAGTTTGCTAAACCTCCCTCTACTCAAAATGAGGTAGATCAGTTTAAATTGTTTTGTAGATTTATGTTGTCCCTAAGGAAATTACCCTCAAATTCTTGGAGTCATTTGAAAAATCAAGGTTTTTTTTTTACAAATCTTGGATTGAGATTTGTATGAGATATATTATAGTGCTAAATGGTGGTACAGCCCCAACATAATTACTAACAGATAGACCCCAGACCTTTAATTTAACACTTAACTGAAAGGCTGAATCTTATGATTAATGAATTAATATTTAAAAAAATTTATAGTAAAGGAAATTGATAAAACTAAAGAAAAAGGAAAAACAAACTACTAAGAGTAAATTTGATGAAGAAACCCCACCTAGGGCTAGTTTATTTTTTCTTTTTCTTTAGTTCTAACAATTTCCTTTGCTATAAAATTATTAAGCCATTGGGCCACCTCGTTTTTATAATAAAAAATGTTAACATTTAGTTACCATTTAGGAGGAGTGGTAATGAGAGTGAAATGCATGTATGAGGATAACAGAAGTTGTGTAGACGAAGAGTGGAAGAACGGAGCGGTTCCAAATAAAAAATGGAGTGAAGTAGGAGAGTGCCCTTTCACCATGACTATTTGTAATGGTAATGGAAATGGTCATGACTAAAATGGCAGGAAAAATCAATAAGGAAAAAAAATGAAACTGTGATGTTTACTGATGACTTGATGGTATGGGGTAAGAAGGAAGAGGAAGTACATGAACAGCTACAGGAATGGAATGAGGAAGTGAAATAGAGTGGAATGAAATTTAGTATGGCAAAGTATGAAGTGATGGTAATGATAAAGCAGAGAATGTAAAATATCTTGGAAGAGTGATTGAGTAGAAAAATGAAAGTAGAGAGGATTTAATGAGAAGAGGACAGAGGACAGAGGACAGAAAGGAGAGTTCCCTTGAGGTGTAAGGAAGTGTTGTATAGGGCATATTTTATACCCATTGTCACATTTGCAGCAGAAACATGGACATTGAATTCAAGAGAGATTAGGAAATTGGAGGCCATGGGAATGAAGTTTGTGAGGAGCATGTAGCTGTCACAAGGAGTATATGAGATGGTAGAGGAAGCAAGACTGAGATAGTATGGGCATGTAATAAGAATGGAAAAAGGGTAGGATGCCGAAGAAAATGTTGTAAATGAAGTATGTGGGGAAAAAGACCGCAGGGGAGGAAAAGAAAGAGATGAGAGAAGCAGATAACAGAAAGTGTTCAAATGAGAGGAGAATAATGTAAGAAATTAAAGGAAGAAGAACGGTGGAAGGATAGAGGAAGATGGAGGCATTTTACTAAACTGACCCAGCAACAAGCTGGAAACAGTTGATAATGATACCATTTCCAAATCATATTTTCTCTTTAAGGAAAACCTCTTTTTGCTTTTCAAGGCAGTGTCAGCAATGTAAAGTGTGAACGGTTTTCTTATTTTCACTGTAAAGTTCATGTTGTGTTTGTTCTTTTTTATGTGTTTCTATTTATTTTCCTGTACCTTCCTACACATGAAATAATTAAATTTTTTATTATTCTATTATGTTCATATTTTCTCTTATGATCATCACTTTATCCAAGATTCAAATTTGAATTCATAACTCAAATTATATCTTCAATATCCTCAAATGATTCAAAGCATTTGAGGCCTAGAGGGTCCCATCCATAATATATTTACAAGGGCATAAAATAACATTTCATCAATTTAGCACGAATATATCTGAAATAAATGTATTTAACAAAACCAACAAGTACCTTGAGACGGAGCCGTCCTCCAGCTTGAATAGGAAGCTGAATCCCATGATCAGGTGGCAGGGCGGCAGGTAATTCTTCTTGCCGCGGACCATGAAGCTGCCAGTGGTGAGGTACTCCCCAGTAGGAGCAGTCTTGGACACTTGGTCACTCTGCACCCACCAGGCACTCGTAACAACCTTTGCCTCCCAAGCCACGCTGCACCCAAATAGATATTGTTATAAAATGTTACTAAATAGATGATTAAATATGATACAAGTATAGAAAAAGAAGCACGAAAATAGTAAAAACATTAACACCATAGACTCCTCCCTGAGGTAAATGCCCCGAGGCGATAGGTTTTTAAAAACCTGGACGCAGCTAAGTGACTTAATAACTACATAAATACTTCACCCGTAAGGCTTACACTGAAACATGGCATAAGTGATATATATAAATATATGTGTATGTTAAAAGCTGCCATATTAATTGTAATCCTGGGTTGCTCAGAACCTGCCCGTCCACCCTTGGTATTGTGATCAAGTTCCATGTGTGTAAGGAATCTGAAGAAGATTATAACTATCCACAGCCTGGAATAAGGCAATATATTTTTCAAAGGTTGGTCGTCAGTGTGTGTGAAGTTCAACACTCTTGCCCACAAATTGGTTTTTTTTTTTAATCACCATGTCTTACTATCTGTTCAGGTTATACGCACATATAATAATCACTCTAATGGGGTAGTGATGAGGAAGGAAAACTTTTAGAGGTAATCTACCTGTATTTGCATGGAAGGATATTTGGAAACCATTTAGGAAAAAATATCCTCATTAGACCCGACCAGGATTCAGACCCTGATCTCGTCATCAGCAGACCAGTCTAATACGAGAGTGATGCTTTAGAGCATTCAGCCAGTGAAGAAAGTAATGAGTCTGTAAATCTGAACCTTGTTAATAACGTATAGTGAGGAAATTACCTGTAAGAGATAGCCATAATACCCGCCTCATTCAACGTTTTCGGCGGGACAGGTTCCCCTGAAGGATTTCTTATGACAACACTACTAGCCCCGGAGATGTCTGCGTGGACATAGATGTCTCCTGTTTTCATGTAGCGTTTCACGATCAACTCATTCTGTATTTGATCTCTTCCACCAATCACTGCAAGTCATAACAAAACATGTTTTGTTATGGAAAAAAAAACAAATCATGTAAGACAAAATTTTTAATAAGAGGGTCAGCATATGTAGTTTGGAATAGGTAAAGACACCAAAATATCGTGATACCTATGTTTACAAACTTTTACTAGCAAATTAAAATAAATTTCAAAGTATTTTTAAAACTTATTGTTGCATTTTTAATAGTATTTTTACACACATGAAATAAAATGAAACTATATCTTTTTTTCAAACTTGACTACTTGGCATTTTATAATTTATGCAAATAATAGTCAGTTAGGTCAGAACTATTCAGGAAGTTGTGAGAAACTATGAAATTCAAATACTTCAAAGGAAAATGTAAATTCGCCTTTTAACGTGTGAAAGATAGTTTATCTTAAAATAGAAAAATAGGTTTTCATTTAATCAATCAACATTTAACAGTTATTTACCCACTTTGGTGGCCGTATGGTATAAGGTGCTATTATCTTACTGGACTCAACTTCCAATGACAAGGAGAATGAGGTTCGAATATTGGTCGGGTGTAATAAAGGGGGTTTTTCCAAAATGGTTTTCCACTCGACCTCCATGAAAATGCGGGTGCAATTCCTCTACATATAACCTTCCTAATCCCTCAAACAATTAGCATAGTAATACATGAGCATATAACCCGAACAGGTAGTAAAACGTGGTGCTAAAAAAAGCTAGTACCTAATTGGTTTTGGAGGAAGAGTACCATCAAAGAATCAACTTGTAGCCCAAAATGTGCTAGAGCCATTTATATCAACAATCAATTGTTTCCTTCCTTCCTAGCTGGGAAAATGTAACAACCCAGCACAAATCTTTAAAGAGATTCTTTAGCATTCATAAAGAATTGGTTAACAGTGAATTTAAGAAAAGCTGTGTAATCAAAGCAAACAAAAATTAATTCTTGAGAAAAATAAATGGCAATCAAGTAAGTCAATACATGTATGCATACAAGTTAGGTTTTAAGCATTTTAATTATTAATATTAACTTACTACTAAATTAGATATTTTTGGAAGAAGGTGGAAGAAAAGTGGCAGCAGTGTAAAGTGTAAACTGTGTCCTTTTCATTGTAAAAGTCATTTTGTGTTGGTTCCCTTATATATCTACCTTTCCTGTAAATATAACAAGATGTCAAAAAGTGAAAAGAGGTTTTCCTTAAAGAGGAATACTACTAATTAGTAATTACAAATAATCAAGTATATATTTTTTCACTTTAGTTGTTTTGATTTTAAGGTGTCCCTTTTAAAAAATAATATTTCTGATATTTTGTGTCTAATCAAAATAACTATTGCCTGACACGGTTAATTTTTTACTAAACAAACAGTGTGAAAATTGTGACCTGAATTATAGAAATGGAGATTAGCTTTTTTTAATGTTCAAATTACAATATATATAATATATTTATTACTTTCAACAAAATGTAAACATTTAAAAAAACAATTAAATTTTAAGCAAATTTCATGTTTATGAGATTCTCAGTGAAAATAAAAGTAGTGAACAAACCTCTAAAGAAGTATTTACAATGAATACTTAGAATTAAAACTAAACTAAGATTCTTAAATAATTCTTCATTTCTTTTTTTTAGAGAGGAGGGGGAGAGAAGTTTTGAATAAAATATGCAAACACCTTTTGGATCATTTTCCCGAATTTTCATGATGGTATTTATTCTTAATATAGCCTCTAATAGGTTATTTGTACTAAAAAAGAATCGCAGGGTTACCTAAATAATTTTCCGAACTGATAAACCAAAAGAATTTCTCAAACCAGTATACTTTTCTGGCTTTGTTAATATTGGACATAGTTTGGACATCCTTCAATGTCTGCTTTGTTTTTCTTTCAGCCGACTTCAGGGCCTTTCCCTGAGATTCCAGGGTTTTTTGTTGCTTTTTCGCTGCATTCCTCTTCTGGTCATAGTACCTGAAACAGGAACACTAATTATTAATCACATATTACTTACGTATATATTTGGAAGATATATCACTTCACTTAATTATTCTATAACATTACAAAGTATGCCTAGGTATGTGGTATCGAAATAAAAGTAGCACTTCTGTTTACTGACCCAGGATCTTTGGTTCACTTCCTGGCAATGCTGAAAACTTACCATTTGGTTAGTTTGTGAAATTTTGCTGATATATTCGGTGTTTTAAAAAAATTCATGTCGAGTGCCACTAATAAAATTATTTTTCTTTATTTCCTCTTATTCACAGATTATTAATTAGCTATAAAAGTAGATATGTAATAATTTTATCAGTTCTTTTCTATGGTTGTGAAATGGGGTCTCTTACCTTACATGGCATAAACAAATCATCACAAGACATTGTTATGTTAATCAAGTATTGTAGATTACGGTGGGCAGGACCTTTAACGTGACCTTTAAAATGTATTTTAATCACCTGAGTACAAAAACAAAACAAATGGAAGATAAACTTAACCTACTTTCTAGCATTAGCAAATGCTGTTAGATCGAGGTCTATATCGATAAGGGTTGGTTTCAACCCTTGTATGTTGGTGTCTTCATCAGAGGAATCATCTTCAGCGTACGGGTCTCTGTAACAAGTACATGTCACCACACATTAGTTGAGAGGATTAAATATACCAATCACATGGGACCAAGGGGTTGTTTGGAAACTACCCTCTTTCCTTCCAAACTTCAACTAATATTTCGTTGAATTAAAATTCACCTTTTCAAGACTATCAATTAAAAATAGAAACATGCTATTATTGAGTCATAAATTACCATGTTAGTATCTATGAATCATTGTAATACATGCTACATGCAATTTAAGCAGTCATTTGAGTCATGCAGTCTTCCCAAGACTTTGTATCGGCTGAAGCCAGATATTTTAATAGTCTGTGGTGTCACAAATTGTATTAGACTTATTTACTTAAGAAACAAATGATATTTTTACACTGAATTCCTAGAGAAAAAAAGCCACACCCACCCACATATATACCTAATCACACCGTTCACTTATGGGGTAGGCAAGAAACTGTGAATACAGCTCAAAACACAACTCTATTCTTAAACCATCCTCATTAACATTCTCTACAATTCCTTATCCTAGCATACTTCCTTCGCTTCAACAACATCCAAACAATGAGACATAGCTTATATGTTATTTTATTCTTAGAACTCTTTTAATATTTCTTTTTTTTCACACATTTCTCTTCCACATTTAGCTATGTCTTACATGGCTTGGCCCTTCCTTTTCATCCACACACTCTACCTTCATATATTTGCTTCATCACTCGATCCACACTCATACGCTCAACATATCCAAACCAACGTAAGACGCTTCTTTCACATTGACCTATTGGATTTCCTTGCAAACCACACTCCTTCAGCACCCATTTATTACTGACTCTGTCCATACGAAGTTTTCCACATACATTGCTTAGATATATCATTCCATAGTTCTCAATCTTTCATGTTTCAGTTCATGTCTTATTTTATTTTTGTTTGATTTCACCAACATGACATAATTAAATATAATCAAACCAACATACATCAACTATCCCACCACCCGATTCAGTGGCTGAATGGTCTAAGGTGTCACTCTTGTGATATACTGGTCTGCTGAAGATTGGGAGATCAAGTTCGAATCCCAGTCGGGTCCATTGAGGGTGGCTTTCCCTATTTCCAACTCCACTCCCGCACAAATTGCGGGTAGTAAAGGTGTGCGAAGCTTCGAAATATTTGAAGCCAAATTGAATCTCTGTGTACTTCATATTTGATTCAAACCCATGTTTGGCTTCGGGAGCTATTCAAAGCATCGTCTGCTATTTTAATGATTAAATTAGACTTATATTTTACATCAAATAAAAGTGAACTGAAATAACCTCAAGAAATAAAATATATTTTTATCGTTTTGAGTTTTAGAACCATTTTGCTTTATTTTCTTGGTGGAACTTGGAAAATTTCCTTAACACACTAAATTTCAAGACAGCCATAACATTAAACCTCTGTCTTGATCACAAACATTGATTGCTACCAAATAAAGATGAATTTATTCCTCTTGAAAGTGTATATTAAAATAAATAATAAAAGTGTTTCTATTTTCAGTGTGTTTAATTAAACTTTAAAAGTATTTCTATAATATTGAAATATTTTTTTAATGTTTTAAAATCCACACATGCATCTATTTCAGTTGTTTAATACATGAATTTTAGCACCGCGTCTTACTACCCGTTTGGGTTATACGCTTAAGTACTAATTACACTAATGGATTAGGAAATGGGAAGATTGAATTTAGAGGAAGTGAACCCGCATTTGCGTGGAGGGAGAGTGGAAAACAATTTAGGAAAAAAAAAAAGTTCACCCGACCGAGATTCAAACCTCAATTTCCCCGTCCTCGGTGGTCTGACTCAACACGACTGGCGCGTTAGCCAACTATGCCACCGAGGCGGGTTATATTCAATTAAAACTCCTGCTAATGTGTAGGCTAGTGGCAGAGTTGAGTGCATATGCGAGGAACATGACATTCCTTAAATTATTTTTAAAAGACGTAGTCAAATAGTAAGTACTTATAAACAAAAATTGCTGCTAATTTAGATAAAACTTAGATATTTTACCAAAAATTAAATTAAATATGCAAGAAATTTTTATTTTATATATATTACATGGAGAATTAATTTATGAATGAAATTATGGTCATGAAGGTCATATTATTTTCGAGATTAGAACCATATTTTTTTTAGTAATTTACATGGCAAGATTAAATGAATTTATAAAATCAAAAGTTTCCTAGCATACTAGTTTATTCTTTATAGCAAATTAATAATTAGAGAAGTAAATAAAACCTCTTATCTTTATAAAGTTTTTCCTAAGATTTGGATTCAAAATTTTTGAGATTTGTAGTTAAAATGAAGGCTTAGAGTTGTTAGTAAATACGACCAATCTCTAAAATGAATAAATCAGTTTATAAAATTAACTATGTAACATACGTGAGCATGAGTGTGACATGGTTGACCTCTAGCTTAAGGCCCTTGATACAAGAGGCAACTGGGTCCCCCCTCTCCTGCGCCTCTTTCACAAGATTCTGAATGTCGGACCAAGCCATCTGATTGGCCAACGCACTCCTCACAGCCAGTACGGCGTTGTCTACCAACTGTTGGTTGCGCGTAATCAGCTCAGCCTTTTGTTTGTCCGACTCTTGAGTGCGTTCTAACGCCACCAGCCGTAGGTCGTGGTCCTTCCTTACGTTTGCTAGTTTTTTCATTGCTTCACGTTCCTATAAGATATATATTTTTTATTTTACTTACTGCAATGTAATATTGTGTAGAAAGTTGGGTTGAATACATTATTTTAAGTAACCATATCTCAAATTTGAGTCTTCATTATACCATAGAATATTGAATTAGAAACTTAGAAAAAAAAAATTAGCATAAAAACGAATTAAAATATGGTATAATAATAAAAAAAAATAGATATGGTAACTAAATGTTTATATTTATTGTTAAAATTCATTCATTATAGCATTAATATATTCGTTTAAGTGTTAAATTAATGGTCTGGGGCCTGGTTGTTAAGTTTGTCATACAATAATGTTGTAAATAATGAACAACCAATAAGTAGTATTAGAGCACTAATTCAAATTCAAATTGAAATTTTGAAAAAGAATACTAACCTTAAGTGGTGAGCCTAATCGAATGTGATTTATAGTGAAACCTACTGTGGTTCTCAACCTTTTTCATCTGGTAGATCATCAAATTCCCATCCCTCCACCTCCGCCATATTTTTTTTGATGAAAGTAAATCTTAAAAAAGTTTTTATTTTTGTGTCACTTCTTTATTCTAGACTAAAATCAATGTAATACTGGCAGATCAATAATAAAAAGAAAAAGGAAAAAAAAGAAGAAGATTGAAATTAGTGTGATGATTGGCATTGTTTTGTTTCCATCGGTTTTTAAATATTATTATTATTTTCTTTATTATTATATAGCACCGCGTCTTACTACCCGTTTGGATTATATGCTTAAGTACTAATTACGCTAATGGATTAAAATTTGGAAAGGTTGAATTGAGAGGAAGTGAACCCGCATTTGCGTGGCGGGAGATTGTAAAACCATTTATGAAAAACTACCCCCAGTTCACCCAACCGTGATTCGAACCTCGATCTCCCCGTCCTCGGCAGTTGAGCTCAACACGACAAGCGCGTTAGCCAACTAGGCCACCGAGGCAGGTTTTAAATATTAGGTTTGATGTTTATCAGAGAGCCTCGCAAATCATTTTCCATTTCAAGTCGACAAGGTTGTTTAGTTTGTATGAGAGCCAGAGTTGAAAATTCAGAATCACAAAGGTATATGTAAAAGAAAAGGGTGCAATTGTATAAAATGCTTGCATAGCTACTTTTGGGTAAATGTTGGGGTAATTTACCCAAAGTTCATACAGCTTCATTGTTTGAAATTCATAAATTAATCCTTGCTTTTTTTGTAATGCTAAAGTTGCTGATTTATTAGCATTCCGGTCGTGTTGCACATGGCTTCAATAGCGAGAGGGAGGGTAGAGATGAGATTTTTGTTTGTTATTATTATTATTATTATTATTAGCACCGCGTCTTACTACCCGTTCGGGTTATACGCACTTACGCTAATGTGCTATGGTAGGGTGATTGTGAGATGAAATGGAGGACCTACAGTTTAACGTGGAATCCGAACCACTGTGGAGGCCTGGCTTTTGTTTGTTCCTTTTACTTGTTCGTATCCCTCTTTCCTGCATTTTCTACCATATAAAAACACTTATGTAATCAAGAGTTTGGTATGTTTTGTCACTTTTGTAGGGTAAAGTAAGTTTACTTTTTTTTTATATATAAAATTAAGAAAACATATTCCCAAGGTGAAGTAGTAAGGAACTGTTTTAATTTTGTTATACATGGAAGAAACCACAGGAAAAAGCTCTGCATTCTCACCTTAGGCAGGGCGCACACTAACGAAACTAGTTTCATGAAACCAGTTTCGTGAAACGCATTTCATGAAATCAGTTTCACATCTGCACGCAAACAGGTGAAACGAAACTATTCAGTTTCAGTCAAGATGTCAGATGATGAGGATGTGTTTGTACTTTGGTGGTGGTTTCGAAATAAAAAAAGAAAGCTAAGGTACTGGGTTCATCCTCTTATATCTGATAGGAGACACTGCAGTTATATAGTAGCCAAAGAATTGTGTGCAGACCCTGATAAATTTAGAAGATTTTATAGAATGAGTAAATCAGCTTTTGAGCACTTGGTGTCTAAAGTCGGCCCTCAAATAACGAAGGAGGACACTAACTACAGGATGGCATTAGGAGCACTCCTACTCCTTTAAATTGTAATCGTACAAGCACGGATGTTTTTCAATAGCTTCTACCAATTTGGTGTTATAAATGGTGTCTTCTTTTGCCATTGTCAAGGAATAACACTTGCACACTGCTGGTCTTGGCTGTAGTTCAAATGAAACTTTCCTTCCTGAAACCGTTCTGGCGAGTTTCATAAAACCACGGTTGCGCAATCGTATGAAACTATAGTTGCGTGAAACCCTGTGTGCGCATCTATCTGTTTTAACGTTGAATAGTTACATGAAACTTAAGTTTCACGTTTCATAAAACTGGTTTCATGAAACTAGTTTCATGAAACTAGTTTCATGAAACTAGTTTCATGAAACTAGTTTCATTGGTGTGCGCCCTGCCTTACCCTTCTGTGTGCCCGTTCCTCTCACTAAATTTGAACACTCTTCTAGCCCAGGGTCCACACGTTGACATCCCATACTATTTGTAAAGAGAGCCCTAGACCCTGAACTTGTCACACCTGACACTAAGGTATTAGAACTGTATGTTGGTTGAGGGCAGTAAATAATTCAATTCTGATTTCGATAAGTTTGAAGTTAGGTTTATTTAACGTCTTCATGAATTTTCTGAATGTTCTGGTTGATCTGGGTACAACCAACCATCAAATTAAAGAAGATGTGAGCCCATTGTTAATTCCATACGCGCCCTCCAACAGACTTAATATGATCGCCAAATATCAGAACCACGTTAAATGGTACACAGACGCGCAGATATTTTATCAAGAAACACTTGGTTACATCAAAATGAATAGAAACAGATCAAAATATCACAAGCCCAGCGCAAATAGCGCCACTCTCTTGGTCTATGTCCAATGTTGAACCACCCATGCTCCGACAAGAGTAAAACAAGGCCTTCCTGTTCGAGAATCCAGTAGCTAGTCCCGTCTTGCCACAGGATGAGTCGAACCCTCTGTCTCAAATGAAAATGCCATGAGCAACCAGTCGTGCACATACAAGAGACTGCACAGCGGTTTGCCACACAGCGCCAGTGAAGCTGGGAAAGACAACTATCTTATATTACAAAACTTTTAGAGGAGTTACAGGAGCCGTACACAGACACAGCTCGAGTGGTAAGAACAAATAAAAGGAACAAACACAATATGGCTTTTACTATGATAATAGAAACATAGTTCACACTTTAGACAGAGGTGATGACTCCCGTTTGAAGAAAATTGATCATTACCACTAAATACATCGACTAAGATTTCATTCTATCAAAACATATCAGGAAGGAGCATGAAATACAAAACACGACTTACTAAATAAAGAAAGTGAAGGAAAAAAGAGGGTGTTAGAAGTGAAAAAAAAGTTTTCTTCAAAGGAACCACATTAAACAATTTTTCATTTTTTGGGAAACTCCAAAGCTATCACGAACCAGCTTTACCTGTTGTAATGTCTTCATGTCAATTTTTTGGCCCTCCAAATTGGAGAAGAACTCATCCACTGCCATGTCAAAACTGTCAAACTCCTTATACGGCTGGTTGCAGTGCTGTAGGAACACCATGGGGTGGAATTCTTGGTTAGAGAAAAGATCTTCCTCTGTCCCGTCTTGAAGTGGGCGCTTCTCTCTCTTCTGGATAATATAACCCTGGAAAAATTACAATAAAAAAAAAAAATCTCTTGACAGTCAATTGTTTTCACTAAATATTAAGATATGTTAGCTATGGGGTGTGGACTATTAACGTATTAAGCTATCAAATCCAAGGAAACATGATTAAGAATAGGAATATTTTTTAAAAAAATTGTACCTAACGTACCTCTGAATAAAAAGAGAATATAAGAGATCCCATCATGGTCAAGAATCGAATCCTGGACTTCCAAATTAGAATAAATCACATAAGCACATATTAATATTTGTTTGGCTCAATTTATTAACTGTTGATTGTGTTAATGAGAGCGATTGAGATTTCAGAAATTCAAAGTTTCAATAACTCCAGAAAATTTAACATTTTTACTCTAAATATCAACATTACAGGACAACGTATAACCCCCCAAAGGTTAGGAANTTGGTTTCCAAAAAGAAAAATGTTTTCATAATTTATTTTTTTCCCCGCGCGTCTCACTACCCTTTTGGGTTGTATGTATATGAACAAATTACACTATTGTGTTAGGGATGTGGTAGAAAGATGACAACAGGACCATCCATGGTTGAAAGACTATCAGGTGACAGATAGGAAAAGTTTTTTTAGCACCACGTCTTATGTGTTCAGTTATATGCATATGTACTAATTATGCTGATGAATTAGGGATGAAGAAGGATGAATTTAAAGGGAGTGTATCCACATTTACATGGAGGAAGAGTGGAAAACCATTTAGGGAAAACCTCCCATCAGTACACTCGACCAGGATTCGAACTCCAATATCCCTGTCATCGGCGGTCTAGTCTATTGCAAAAGTGAGACCTAAGGCCATGCGGCCACAGAAAGAGCTTTAGGAAAATTTACCATACATCCGTTCACCAAATCATATGTCGAGTTATTGGTTATGGGTGAAGGTTGAATCTATAGGAAGTGTACCCGCATTTGTGTGGCAAGAGAGTGGGATACCGTTTAAGAAAAATCACCCTCAGTACATCCAACCATAATCGAACCATGATCTCCCTGTGATCATCAGTCTAGTATGTTGCAAGAGTAACGCTTTAAACTATTCTGCCACCGAAGCAGGTTTGACATTAGGTACTGTCAGTCAATGTTTGCAATAAGGAACCTTAGAACTGCTAGTTGTTACCTACCACCCTTCCAACTATAAACGCTCTATATTTAAACTAATTCTGCTGAATAATATAACAGTATCCAGATAAACAAGGAAGTAGTGTACTTGAAGCTTTGTCATGAGCATAGAGTGCATCTAACATTGAGTGCACAGAGAATCTAACGCTTGAGTTCACAGAGCATCTAACACAGAGTGCAAAATACATCTAACAGTATTTAACTCTTGAGTGCGAGGTGAATTTAACACAAGGTAAATTGAAGCTAAAAAGAGTTTAAGAAAAACCTTGGATGCTTCCTGGGCAGCTTGGATCATTAACTGCTCCGCTTCATCTAAAGCTGCACAGAGTTTGGGCAAATCTTCTGAAAGGCTGAAGCCTTTACCTAACTTACAGTTAGACGGGAAGCCAGCTTTCAGCAAAACGTGATCAATAATGGCCGGACCATATTCTGGAAACAGAGGTTATTATTTTGAATAAGGTTCCTCAAATCTGCTCACAAAGAATGACTTGGTATGAATGTGTGAATCAGGCTTATTATCTCCCTATAGAAAAAAAACTGAGGTTTTTTTAGCACTGTGTATTACTACCCGTTTGGGTTATGCACTTATGTACTATTATTATTATTATTATTATTATTAGCACCGCGTCTTACTACCCGTTCGGGTTATACGCACTTACGCTAATGTGCAATGGTAGGGTGATTGTGAGATGAAATAGAGGACCTACAGTTTAACGTGGAATCCGAACCACGGTAGAGGCCTGGCATTCCTCACATTCACAAGTTGTGATTAGTACACGTCTTATCAGAGGTGAAGGAAGGGTTTGGCATTCAGATAAATCTGTGCCGGGACCGAGGATTGAACCCCGGACCCCCAGCACGGAAGTCTGACACCTTACCCCTAGACCACCAGGTCACCTACAACTTATGTACTAATTACGCTAATGGTTTTAGGGATTAGGAAGGTTGTATTTAGAGAAAGTGTACTCACATTCAGGTGGAAGGAGAGTGGAAAAACATTTTGGAAAACCACCCTTAGTACATTCGACCAAGATTCTAACCTTGATCTCCCCGTCAGCGCCAGTCTAGTCTACTGCGAGAGAAGTACATTAGACCACGCAGCTACCGAAGTGAGTAACTGTGTTATTAAGACCAGAGTAAAATTTCAAATTCAAGACTCAAATCCCTAGAATTTTTTTTTGTTTTTTCAATTTCTCAAGTAAAATTTGTTTTAGAGTTCTAATACCGCTTAATGGTGGTTCAGAACCAGTTACAATTATAGGATGAGCTTAACAACCAGACCCCAGACCAGTAATTTAACACTTAGCTGAATGTATGAATGTTATAACAAATTTATTATAAGAAATAATGTTAGCATTAAGTTCCTATTTGTATTTTCAACCATAACTTATTTATATTTCCTCTTATGCTCACAATTTTTTCCAAGATTCGGATTAGAGATTTGAATTAGTTAAATAGTAGATTCAGCCCAATTCTAGTTAATTCCATTGAGTTATGGCAAAGCCAGTGATTTGGAACGTCTCCAGCTATTGATTAAAAGTTATCTCACCTAAATGTGGATTCAATATTTTCTTCAATCCTTCCCCTACTTTGGCCGAAGAAAGTATATCTTTAAGTTTATCTTCGGATGGGGCACCCGATTGTTCGTGGGCTCTACCTACAGGATATTTCTCTCGAACTGCAAACCTAAGTAAAAGTTAAAGAAGGGCCAAGTTAGAAAAATACTAAATATATATACAATAGCTTCTCTGAAAGACTGAACTTTGACTAAATAAAATATTTCAATTAAATGTTCAATTTTACCATGTTTTATATGTTATCTAAATAATTTTTAAAAACTGAGCCCGCGGTCAAGCTATACTGATCAAGCAGCTGCCATTAGAGATTAAAGTGCTAACATTTGCAGATAGAAGGTGTCATTTGGTCAGCACAACAAACCCTCGGGCCGTTAATCTCAGTTTTATAGACCGAAGCAGCTATTTTTTCATTCAAAAACTACTTATTTCCTCCTGAGTTTTTCCCTGTTCCACATCCATTGCTCTGCAGTAAAGCTCTGAGAGCACAGAGGATCAAACCCAAGACCTATGGATTTGTATCCAGGAACTTTGACCACTAGAAAATACTACCAATCTGCATTGCAACAAAAATAAAATTATAAAGCTTAAGCCTAGTAAGTCTTAGTGTCAAAAAAACACAATTTTATCATTAATTAAATATGGAATATAATTTACATAGTACAATAAATATTTTACCAAAAGGTTATTTAGAATATTTTTATTTTTATTTAGCACCGTGTCTTACTACCCATTCGGGTTATACGCTTAAGTACTAATTATGCTAATGGATTAGGAATTGGGAAGGTTGAATAGAGGAAGTGAAC
>CABFWO010004426.1:49882-65179 GCA_902155825.1 Timema genevievae | reverse complement strand
AGAGAGAAATAAATAAATGAAATGTTTTTGAAAGGAATTAACACAAACAAATTTTATAAATACAAACATTTACCTTCCTTAGAACAATAAGAAGGATTTGAATATAAAGTAGGCGCAAATACACACGTTTATTTTTCCCAGGGCGCAAACATACACGGCCGCAACCAATACGTAGCCTGGGATAGACTAAATAGTCCTTTAATAGACCTACCTTAACACTAACATTCATTATACGTGTCTATAGACACTCGGAGATAAAAACACAGCACAGTAAAAGTACGAAGGTCATTTCAGTTATTTAATTATATAACGTGAAGGCATGTTCAGTTTAAACTAGCATTGTAGGCACGACTTGATATATTTTAACAGTCTGTTTGAACAACATTTATTTAAGTCTTAAGAACGTGCTTTCCACGTCGGTGGGATCACGGTCTAAATGTCAAGATTATTTAATCTGCTTTTTCACCGATGACAAGGAATCTAGGGTTCGAATCCCAGTGGGATGTACTAAAGGTGGTCTTTACTTTATTAATCTTTCTGCGCCGCATTTTACTATCCGTTTGTGTTGTACACATATTTACTATTTACTCTCATGTGTTATGGATGAGAAAGGTTGAATCAAGAATAAGCGTATCCACATTTGCGTGAAGGTATAGTGAAACTGTATATAGGAAAAACCATCCTCAGTAAACCAGATCGGGATTCAAACCCTGATCTTCCCGTATTCCACAATCTAGTTAACTGTGAGATCATGCGGCCACCAAAGAGGATTTAAACGTTTTTACATAGTTTTTTAGCACCACATCTTACTACCCATTCGGGTTACACGCTTATGTAGTAATTATACTAATGTGTTAGGAATTAATAAAGTTGAATTTAGAGGACGTGTACCTGCATTTGCGTGGAGGGAGAGTGGAAAACCATTTTGGAAAAAACTTCAGTGCACCCGACCGTGATTCGAACTTCAATCTCCCCATCATCAGCTGTCTAGTCTACTTGGGAGAGTAGCACCTTAAACCATGCGTCCACATAAGTGGGTTTTTATATTATTGAAATACAAAATTATGAAAATAACCGTTTGGATATTTCTTTTCTTATGAACGCAGCTTTTATATGGGGTTCACTTAAAAATGCTTTACAAACGAGAGCTGTTGTAAAGCTGCCTTCTCTTCGTAAATTAAGATGACAAGCAGGACAAATTAGGGCTGTTGATGACGTCCTACAAACCGTAATCGGTTGTATTCATACGCATGTGTTACAAAATAAAAATAAATATTTAGAAACTAATATTTTGTTTGGCTCTTTCTCTAAGTTTTAAAAAACAGAGTATCCCGTGGCTACAATCAAATAAAAGTGTGACTATAATACTTATTGATTTACTATTTCTTGTACTAAAATATTTCTTGTTGCTATAATAGCGTAAAACAACACATTACCGTTTTATTAATATTTTTTTGTTTTCTCAATTAGTTACGAAAAAACTAACTATACAGGATGACCCAAAAGTTTGGACAAATAGGCGAAATGTAGTCAAGTTGTTGAATAACATCTTCAACATTCTGTTTATCCTTAGCGAAGCAGAGTTCGACACGCTTTGAAAGATTGATATGAACAAGATGCAGTAACACATTTCCGTCAATCCTAGCACATTCATTGATGATGCGGTCCTTAGATGATCAATATCTCTGATTTTCATTGCGTACACCCTTTACTTTAGCATACTCGAGAAGAAGAAATCGAGGAGACTAATGTCTGGTGATTGGAGATCCCATTCCACACGGCCACCCTCCCAATCCAGTTGGGGAAATTATCATCCAACCAGTGTCGTACAACCGTGGCATGATGGGCAGGGGGACCCCATATTGTTGGAACCACTCAGGTAGGCCTTCGCCTAACCCGTTAATTTGGGGCATCATCTGGTCGCCTAAAATGGCGAGGTATGTCTCACCTGTGACGCCTCGAACAAAGAAAAACTGTCCCAACACATGTGCTTTCCACAATGCACATCACACCATAATTCTCTCCGCCCCTTGCTGTTTGGATGGGTCCGTCCAATGCGGATTGGTTTGTGACCAGTACCGAACATTCTGTCGGTTGACCTCATCGTCAAAGTGAAACAAGGCTTCATCGCTGAGTAGCACACATTCTTCTGTGAAGTGGTCATTTTCATCCAACTGATTAGAGAACAAAACAGAAAGAATGTGAATAATACCTGTGTCCAGACTTTTGGTTCACCCTGTACAGTAATATTTAGGGAAGTATTATTAGAGGCGTTTGATAACACTTTGTATTGATTATACAGTATTAATAAGAACATAATCATTATTTCCAAACAAGTTTGCCACCTCACTTTGCTTCCATTTGTTTGGTACGCGGCCCTGAGCCACGCACTCATTCATAAATCTAACTAAGAAGAGCGCTACCTGCTTGCTAATCTGTTGAAGGAACTCCAGCCTGATCCCATCTGGTACAGGTACTTTCTTCTTTTTCATTTTAGCCACAAGTCTTATTACCTCATCCTGGGTTACCAGATCTGTCACCTCATAACTCTCGTAATTACTCGTCATGTCCTGTCACGCTATCATCTGTCCTTCGTTGTCTTCTCCATCTTCGTTTGGAAGTAGGGTGTCTATCAGCAGCCTCGCTGATTCTTCCCAGTTTGATGAAAATCCTCCCCCCGGCTTCCTTAGTGTCAAGATAATCGTTGGGGCCTTATCTTTCCTGTAGCTATATGGAGCGGTATTCCCCATGCGTTCCTTCTCAATTCCTCCTGCACATATCGCTCCCATCTTTCTCTCTTCTTTTGTCTGTCTGTACCCATTGAGCAGCAGTCCACGACTAGCATGATCTATAGATCTCTGATATTTCCTTCATGATTCCCTCATCTCCTTTAGTAGTCTACCAAGTCGTTCGTTCCATGGTCGATTGTTTGTATCCAATGTATCCTTCACCATTGGGATGGATGCCCTCATATCTCTCTGAACTGACCTGGTAAACACTTTGGCGGTGATATTAACATTTACTCCTTCAGCCACTTCAGAAGGCAGCACCAGCAACCCTCTTAGCCTGTCCCCGTTTGCCTTTTTTATGTTGTATCTTATCCTTTTCTCCATGTCTATCCGCTCTTGCCTTCTACCTTATATTTCAATTTCAAAGATGATCAAATTATGGTCACTGATTTTCACTCCACCCAGCACTTTCCAGCAACCATTTCCCCAGTTTCTTGATTTTGGAGTGTCACGTCTATGTTGGAACTCACCCCAACTCTCCCTTGGTATGGTGGTAGATTCCCCTGTAGGTTCACTACTATAAGTCTTCTCACCGCAATTATCTCCTCCAATTTCTCTCCCCTCTTATAGGCACAATATCCTCCTTTTCTTCCATCCGCTCTCCTCCACACATCGCGGATCCACAGGGGCGACCTAGAATTCGTATCTGCAAAGTAAATAACAGGAGTCCCTTCATAGACGTTATCTACTGCCTCAATCATTCCTAAATATGGTTCTATATCTTCTCTGTACTTGAATTACATATTGACGATAATGACTGTGCCTATTCTAGATCTTACTTCAACAAAAGTGACTCTCTCGTTGCATAAATTATCAACTCTTGTAATCGTTACATGCTTATTAAAGACCACTACTGCACTCATTGGTGACTTCCCAGATACCACTGTTCTCGCATTTACCGGCATCTGTGGTATCTTCCCACCTCGGGTACTATACGGTCGCTGCAGACAGACTATGTCTAGCTGCAGATCCTCCACCCTCTTCTTGATCTCATCCATTACCGTCGCACTCTGCATAGCATTAAATTGCCCAATCCTTAATTTTTCAACTGTAGCCATTATGAGTTATGTGTAAAAAACATAACATTTGGGCCAAGCTTCCTTCGAGTCAAATGCTATGCAACCGTTTGATTTTGCTAAAGTTCCTCTACATTGAACCTTTCGTTCCTTCTTTCGAATACTTTGTGAATCCATTCCAGTAGTTGTCCCACCTCCGTAGGCAGGTTCATGGCCTTGAATTGTATTCTGTCCAAGGCCTCAGCGGCGGCGAAAGCAACAGAGTGGCCAGTTCTTATTACGTGTCTCATGACCAGGTGGAGGGTTTGCTGCTCTTCCAGCCTTGACAGCTGTAGAGTCTCCTCTAAGTTAATGTATATCTGGCCAGGATCTACCATATCCTCCGACTTATTTTCTTCTTCTCCCTCCGCTGCCTTCCCCTCATCCCCATACGCTGCCTTCTCTCTTTCGGTAGACGCTTCTAGTGGCTTCAATGGGTGCTTCTCTTTATCTATTTCTTCCTTTTGTTTCTCCTCAGCTTCGACAACTCTCCCATGTATTTTAACCGGTACTTTTTTTTCCAAAACTTCCACCTCTCGATGTTCCAGAGCTTACGCTTATACTCTTCCACAGTTGAGGTTGAAGTTACCTCCTCAGCTGTCTCTATCTCTACCTTCTCCATTACCTGTTGTTCCGGTTGGGTGCTTATCTCCGCCTCGGATTTGCCTTCTATATACCTTTTTGCTCTCCACATATCCCTCTTCCTTCTTGAGGGGGAATTCTTCTTTTTGTTATTAGACTTACCTTTACTTGCCCTATTGTGTCTGTCCACGTCCATCTCATTTAGTCTGTCCAGTATTTTCTGCAGCACCGTCATTAGAGCCCTTATGTCATTACTCGTCAATATCTGTACTTTGTATCCATCTATCTAAAAGCAGTTGGTATGTGGAGTACTCTCTGGTATTAGGATGTTTACACTTATCTTTTCCTCTATTACCACATGGTATACAACTCTGTGTTTTCTCGATACACTCCTTGAGTTCGTGTCCCGCCTTCCCACAGTGGCCATATACCGAATCCTTTTTAGGGCATAATTTCAACCTGTGCCCTAAATCCCTGCATCTGTTGCATCTCGTAATTACTAAGTAGTCCTTCACAGAAATGCTACTGAAACGTAAGTAGACACGGCCTCCAACCAGTAGTTTTTGGACTTTTGCGGATACCTCCAACCCCTATTTTGAACCTAGGTTCAAATCCCTCTACAAACTCCTTCTGGATGACTGCCCTCTAGGTTTTGTTTATAAACCGTCTCTGCCAGTTCCTCCACTATCATGTGCGATGGTACGTCAAAATAGTAACGAGTGTTCATCTCTTCCTCGGATTCTCACACTTGAGGCCCTCAAGTGCTTGGATCCCTTTTTTGATCTTTTCTGTGTCCTCACTGTCTTCAGTCTCTATTACAACCATTTTCCCTGCTGGCCGAAAAGACCTGATCCGGATCTTATCCTTGGCAGGATTGAGCTTGGACATTACCTATACTTGTATATCCTTCGTATCTTCCCCTTTTCTGGATGAGATGAAAACTTTGGCTGTTTTGTTTTCCATCTCTCTGTTGATCGCCTGTGCCGGAGCCATCTTGGCACCCGGTCCGCCTGTTGGCCCAGCGGTGACGATCTGGGTGAACGTTGGTCTTCTTTCTTCAACTACTGCTCTGCTCTTCTTCCCTGAGTCTTGGATTCTCCAACGTCAGCTGCAGCAGCAGCTGCTAGGTTCGCGATGACCAACAAGTTGTTAACCTTCGATTTCGACCTATTGGTAACCCCCCGCGCCCAACTTTCTGTCCTGGTAAAGCTCATCGATATCATCCTCCGGCTTACATCCTTATTTTCTTCTGTCACCACATCTTGTACTTCATCCTCGGGCTCAGAGGAGGAAAGCCTAACAGTTTTTTTTTCTTTTTTACTTCCTTAGACATCTACGTTTGCGAGCGAAGCAATCAGCCTACCGCATTTATTGTTTACTCTATTCACTTAGATGTCACTTTTAAGCCTTTAGAATAACCACCCGTAAATTCTGATTCACTTCTTATATTTGTTCCCTTCACCTCTATTACTTCTGTTTTTGAACCAGAAGTTTTTCCAGCCCCTGGTTTCTTGGTAACTGAAGGTTCTCGATTACCTATGCGTGCTCTAAACTTAAACGGTGGCTATTTGTGAACCGTTTAATGCGCTATTAATTAATTGCCTTGACTCGTTCCTTCTCTATCTAATCACGTGTTTTGCATTGGAAATTTCCACCAAGGTCGCAATACCTTAACTTCCGGAACCCTTGAAATTAGATTGTTTAATAACTTTTGAATCCTTTGGGTTACGGAGTCCAAACTTTTACCAAAATTAGTGGAAAATTTAGCTGTTTTTAATGATGTAAGAACTATTGTTTTATTTTTAGTATAACTGTTTAGTAATAAGAAAACGTAAATAGTTCACCCAGGTTTCAAGTTACACTCCCACAACCTCTCACCCGGATACCCGAACACTTACTTCACTGGTTGTGCCATCTTCCGGAATTAATTTCCGCGTTGTTTCCGGATTATTTAGCACATTTCACGGAGCAACCGTCTCCCGGCACAAAATTGTAAATTGTAAAAATATATTAAATTAGTTTAAATTAAAAATAGATTGTATGAATTTAAGAAATTAGTTTAAATTAATTAGTTGTTAATTGTCTAAATATATTAAATTAATTTAAATTAATTAGTTGTAAATTGTATAAATATATAAAATTAGTTTAAATTAATTAGTGGTAAATTGTATAAATGTATGAAATTAGTTTAAATTAATTAGTTGTAAATTGTATAAATATATGAAATTAATTTAAATTAATTAGTTGTAAATTGTATGAATATATGAATTTAGTTTTAGCAACTTTTATATTGACCAGCTTCGGTGGCCGCATGGTCTAAGGAACTACTCTCGTGGTGGACTAGACTGCCGATGACGGGGAGCTTGAGGTTCGAATCTCGGTCAGGTATACTGAGGTTGATTTTTTTTACAAAAGGGTTTTTCACTAATTCTACACGCAAATGAGGGTACGCTTCCTTTAATATAACCTTCCTCGTCCATAAAATCACTAGCGTAATTAGTACATAAGCGTATAAACCGAACGGGTAGTAAGACGCGGTGCTGAAACAAAAACTTTTGTATTGTTGTCAGACACGATATCATACCATGAGCTTGATTGAACGACTTATAATCAGCAAGTTTGAAAACAACAAACAAACAAACAAAGAACGGTTTGCGCCAGTTGTGTATGGACCTGCATATCCGCCGAAGTCCCAAACATGAGTAATGAGGAGTTTTTTTGTGTGTGTGTGTGTATATAGAGCAAGAGATTCCGTGCCAGTAAATAATGGTCGCGAAACGCGATTAATGATTTGTTCTTTTATGGAGTTTGAACATTCTGTTTGGAAACGGTATTACGCTTCAGGTGAAGAGGCCTTGCGTGAAGAGACGACAATGGGCCCTACGCTAGTGATCAGAATGATGGTGGATTGTAGATAGAGTGTTTTATAAACCGGTTTAAGAGCCCCATCTCATGGCAGATTAACCGGGAAACTAAATACAGGATTACACTCGAATCAAAAACGTATCAAAGTGAGAATTTCTTTATTCTTCAATCAAGGTCGTAGCCTGGAGGTTTTTTTTGGGGGGGGTTTAAGCCTCCTGCGAAATTTTATGGGCAAAATATATATGGTTCAAACAATATCAAAATTAAGGTATAAATACAAATTAAAAAGCACTTAGAGGTGTTTAATATTTAGAAATTTTCTTAGCCTTCGGCATTTTGGGGGTTATTTTACCATAAAAAAAACACTTCAGAGACCTTCTAGAACAGTTTATCATTTAGAATTTGTTCTAGCTTCTAGAAATTGGGGGATGTGCCCACCAAACCCCCCCTGAAATTATTGGCTGGCTACGGCCCTTGTCTTCAATTAACAATCACCATTAAAATAATTATTATACATTTTTAAAAGCTTGTGGATGGCTGATACATTTTTTGTATAATTTGAGATAATAATAATATTAATTTTTTTTAAAACCGCGTTTGGGCTACATCATTCGTAGACTAGTAGTGAGACGATTAGCCAGTGCTAATGTACCGTCGCCCAGGAGCCGCCCGAATGTACTGATCTTAATTACATCCTTTCCGTGGAGGCTCTTTCCATGGCCCGATGAGACGAGGGTGTGGAACCAATGGAAACACTTAAAACCTAACTTAAACCTAACAAAACCTTGGTGTCCTTTGGGATGGTTCCCCTTTAGGAGAGAAATACGCAAGGTACCAGCCGGGTATCAAACTCGGGACCCCTGTGCTCGTAGTCAGGTGTACTGACCGCTACACCACGGTGATAGTTATTATTTGAGGGCTTCAACGTAGACTTTTTAAACAATAGGTTTAAGTCGAAACACAACCTACGAAATTACTAAACTAATCTTTTTATATCCGCGCCGTGTCCGGGCTGGCCGAGTATTTACACTGGTGGTATGAATATGTAAGGTAGAATTGAGAGATTATGTACCCGCATTTACGTTAAGGGTTTGTGTGTAACCATTTAGGGAAAACCACTTTCAGTAAATCCGCTCGATGTTCGAACTCCGACCCCTCCCGCAGCAGGAAAACCAGACACAACTAGAGTAGCGTCTTTTTCCACTTGGCTGTCGGTAAAGGTAGCCATATTATCTAGGATTGTAGCTATACACTTACTGGGTTATTAGGTTAATATTGGGTAGACTGGACTGCCGATGACGGGGAGATCATGGTTCGAATCTCGGTCAGGTGTACTGAGGGTATATTTAAAAAAATTGTTTCCACTCTTCCTCCACGCAAATGAGGGCACACTTCCTCTAAATATAACAATCCTAATCCCTAAAACCATTTGCGTAATCACTGCATAAGCGTATAACCCGAATGGTTAGTAAGACGTGGTTCTAATAAAAAGGTAAGACACGGTTTGGAGAAAATTCTAAATATGTGCCGCTCAACATAATATTATCTCAGTCGGTAACGCTTCTGTGTATTGAATTATGGTTCCCAGGTTTGATTCCAGTCTTGGATCAAAAATTGATCAATAATAAAATTGAGGCTTCCCTTTTCAGTATGACTGGGTTTTGTGCCTGTTCTAGAATTTTCATTTTTTTTTTCATTTCATTTATTTGAAGTATTTAACGCGCACTTTCTGAATCGACTGATTATATCAGCACAGACACAACATCCAGCCCCTGGCCGTTAATTCATCACATTTCCCGAAATATTTTTTTTTTGTCATATCAGGAATCAAACCCGGGACCCTTACCTCATCAGACAGACAAGCTAACCAACTGAGATAAGGTGTCGGACTGTTCTAAAATTAAGTTAGATTGTAATTCGTGCGCTGATATAGCCTAACAGGTCGGTTCAGAAAGTGTTTTTTTTTCCGGCAAATAAACTAAAATGGGTATTTTATTGATAAAATCCATCTTGCCAGCAATTAAAACGTGAAGTTATCTTAACATGTGGTCGCATTCATATAAGGAACACACAGACTGTAAGATAGTTTAGAATGTATCATGTATATATATATATATATATACATTGATAGATAGATAGATAGATAGATAGATAGATATATAGATAGAGAGAGAGAGAGAGACACACATATCTATTATGAGCCCTGGTTATGGCAGCTCAACTTAAAATAGGCTGATTAAAATAATCAATTCACGGTATATGGTAAGATAAATCAACTTGTAACGACGCAAATAGAAATACTTGTTTACCCTACGTGGTTATGTTGATAGTGCAGAACCACATTTATTAAGTTGGTAATCATGGAATAAGAACAATAGCCATTGTATTGGCATTCTTTATAGGAACGGAAATAAGTTATATCTTGGAAAATTGTATTTCTTCTTAATGAAAGGGAGAACTTAACGAAGTTGATATTATATAAACCTATAAGTTACATATTTTTATTTGACGTATTTAACGTGAACTTTTTAAACCGAATGATCTTATCAACACCATGACTTATAAATTAGCTTAAATGCAGGTTTAACGACTCAGAAAACTCGACCACCACTTTGGGTTTATATTTATAATTTTTTTTAAATTTAAAAATTATGTATAAGTTTTATTTGTAATCAATAACTTGGTAATAATTACTTTAAGTTCTCGAGTTAATTTAATTAGTTCATTTAGTTCCTTTTAGCCATTAAAATAAATGATATGGTACACCGAAAAGACTTTATCTCTTTTTTAACTTAAAATAGAGACATTAACTAAGGACTCGTAAGATTTGAGAAACGAAATAATATACAGCGTTGCATAAACGCTCCAATAAAGAGCATAATTGAAATAATATTCGCTTTTGCTGAAACATTAAAAAACGAGACACATCTCTATCCACCAAAGTGCATAACAATTAATTTCAACTTTCGAAGACTTCCATTATATATAATTATATAGCTAATAGAATTGGTTTAGTAAAATTATATTTAAAATAAATATTTTTATTTTTACTAGTATTCTAACTTTACAATGATGGCCTAAGTTATACCGCATCTCAAATAGTTGCGGGGTTATGATCAAATTTGGAAATTTCTGCTTATGTAAAATACCCTAATAGTCATTTTCATGGGAAAATGAGAATCTTCAATTTGTTCGTAATGTTAAAGTCTCTAGATATAAAATTTAATCAAAATTGTTAGAACATATTTCGAGAAAATCTATCTTTTCTCCCTTCAGTTAATAAACATTCATAGGATAATATCTAATTCTAAAAATCCCTCGGGGGGGATCTTATGAAAACCCAAGATACCAAGTTTTAGCCCTGCCAGTAAAATGGTTTCCACTCTAAGCCGAGATAAAAACAGACAGACATGCATATGACATCGCAAAAACCATTATTTTTGTTTTAGGGGGTGAGGCATGAAACGTCAAATTTATCCAAAATTTTGATGAGGTCAAGAGAAAGTAAAAAAAAAAGTTGAATGAACTCTATAAAATATTCCTTACGCCATATTCCCAACTCTCTTCAAACATTCATTTATCTCAGCATTATTACCAGCTGTATGAACGGATTGTTTCCCACGGAATGGTTTGTATTCTTACAGGACAACGACTCTCTTATATGTCCTAACATTGCTATTATTAATAAACTCCATTTGGGGAAATTATCTTTCATAATAATCTCTTATAGAAGGTGGAGTTTTATGTTTGTTTGTCTGGCTAAACTCTACTACAATTCTCAACCTATTTGAACCAAGTTTGATTATTTCAAAGATAACGTTTACCACTAGAAAATGTAGTCTGTACCATCACCCTTAACTTTAATTTTTCTTTTATTTAAGGTGGAGATGCAAGAAACTCGAGTTAAGGTCAGTGTTTTTGCGGTCTCAATAGTAACACTCTTTTTGGCCAAAATAAAATAACATATTTCTCCAGTAGAAAAATAAAATTTAATTTTCTTAACATTGTTATATAACTAGTACTTGAATATCTGTCAAGGATGTCCTAGAATTTAATGACAACATTTTATCTTAATTAAAAAAGTTTTCATTAAATTTCAGTACACCCTTGACAGATATTCAACAAACTGTTGATATCAACATGTGAAGAAAATTAAACTCTATGTTTCTACTAGAGAAATATGTTATTTTATTTTGGCCAAAAGTTTTGCTATTAAGATCACAAAAACACTGACCTTAACTCGAGTTTCTTAAATCCTCGTCATTTTCATTCAAAGATCACGTTCACACTATTTATTTCGGCCATCTGGTTGAATCATTTTCCGATAGATTTCACACAATTTGAATTAATATACACAAACACAAAATATTTTGCACCGCTCTCAATGTTTATATTGATTTTATTACGAAAGTATTACTTATTTTAAAAAATGTGGTCAACATTGATTACATTTTACTATTTTTATTAGCGTTATTTATGGCCGAAAAATGTATCATTGGTCAAATGTGGGATTCCCCTTTTAACGGTTGAGGAGGGGTGGCTGTTGGGTCAGCTATAGATTTAAGCTAGTATAATATAAGTCATTAGCTGAAATAATCAGTCGGTTCAGAAAGTACACGTTAAATATCTCAAGAATAAGAATTAGTGTTATTTCATTTGATAATATCTATCAAATCCGCTTCAGTGATCGAGTGGTCTAAGGCGTCACGCTCGTGTTAGACTGGCCTGCTGAGGACAGGGATATAAGGTTTCGAGTCTCGGTTGAGTCTGATGAGGGTGACTTTTCCTGAAGGGTTTCCCACTCTCCTTCCACGCAAATACAGGGAAATTACCTCTAAAATTCTTCCTTCCTCAACCTTACCCCATTATAGTAATTATTATATATCCCTTTAGCCTGAAAAGGTAATAGGCCTAAGACGTGGTGATATATATATATAAATATATGCAGGCTATACATATTTATATATAAATAAATTTATGTAATCTATGCATACTTATATGTAAACATTGATATATGTATGTATGTATGTAGATGTTGGTTAGGGCTTAAGTTATTGTATCATGTATTTCTTCAAATGATATTGATTTGATTGTATTCACAATCTTTTTCATGAACTTAAATTTTGATGCATATACGGTTGTTATATTGCATCATATATATCCATGTTTATTTATGCTAGATTGACATAGTTATCAACTTTACCTAAAATCGAATTCTTCTACTATTAATATAATTCGTTCCTTATTAACTATTAAAATGTTTTTTCAAAAATATGTGTATGTATAAACACATATATAAATACATGTATGTATTTACACATTTATTTATGTTTAACACATATTTTTAATATATATAATTATGCATATATAGGACTATATACCTATGTATATAAACATATGAGTCTATTTATATATATCAACATTTGCATGACTGTGAAAGTTGATATTGAGACTCTTTACAGTGTTCAGATATGTCCATACGTAAGAACAATGAAACTAGGTTTCGAACAGACGGACGCTCAGGAAAAAAAAAACTATATTGTACGTCACGAGAAGTTGTAGTTAATAGCGGAAAAAATGTGACGTTCTCTAACAGTCGTTATACGTTAGTATCGTGAGTCAGTGACGCAGCAAGAATATAAGGAGAGGCAAAAGTCCTACTACCCCTCCAACGAAATTAAATAATATAACTTATTAATGATGCATTAATATAAATATTTTATTGCTTGTAAAAAAACGTTTATTCGATAGTTAGGTATAATTTATGCCTACAAATGTGTATTTTGAGAGAAGGGGGTCTCCAGCCCCCCTTATCACGCGTCAATATTTACTCTTATTTTTGTTTTATTCAGAAAAATTAAATTGTGTACCGTATTTGGGATTTGGCTGCAATTTGCTCCTAATAACTTTGAATCATCAATATACGATATTACAGAGGTATTTTTTTATATATATAAAATGCAGATTTCCTCCCATTCCCTCTTCTACAGCTTTATTTAAATTTCGTTCTGTTCTATAAATTTATGAAAACTATAACGTATCTTTTCCATGGGTTCAGTTACGACTTTATTTTATTTTTTGTTAATTTTTCAGAAACTTTTTTTGTTGCGAAAACTGGCTCTTGAAACTCAAATATTATGTTCAGATGCTCTAAAATCCTCCCCCCACAAGGTTAAATATTTGAAATTTTGTTTCTCCAGGAGGGGGGCGAGAGGGTGCCACACTCCAAGCAGATGAGACTCCAATCCACCCCACTCATTTTAAAAAAACCAAAAAACCTATATGGGCACCCTTGGCTACACTTATCGGTAAACGGAGTGTACATATCTGGGAATAAAAACATAAAAGGACCATAACAATTATAAAGAATAACATTCAGACAAGTGTTGTTCTGGTAATCAAGGTTTTACTATAACCGTGTTTAGAACTGAACCCCCCAATAGGTAGTATTAAATTATTATTAGCACCGCGTCTTACTATCCGTTCGGGTTATACGCACTTACGTTAATGTGTAATGGTAGGGTGATTGTGAGATGAAATCCTGGCATTCCACACATTCACAAGTTGTGATTAATACACGTCTTGTCAGAGGTGAAGGAAGGGTTTGGTAATCAGATACATCTGTGCTGGTACCGAGAATTGAACCCCGGACCCCCAGCACAGAAGTAAGATGCGGTGCTAATAATAATATTAATAACTAATGCAGTTTTTGAAGAACTACTAACGCTCACCTTTTCTAATAGAAACGCTTGCAAATTTCCGAGGTTTCTGGAATGTATTTTTGGAATGATGCTATGGTAGTATTAATATTCTCTGATGTGTTCTGTAAGTTTATCAGTTTGAAGTATTTATTCTGTTACTATGTTTAACAATAATTATTCCAAGTGAAATTAAAAAAAAAAACTGTTTTATTGTACTGTTGTGGACTAAAGTGAGAAATTAGCGGACTCTATTTAGGCACAATTTTACGTTTACCCTTGATAATTTGTGTGGATGGAAATACTTTTTATACGTAATTTAACCGGGTAGCTTGAGCGTAACAATAAAAGATTAACGGCCTTGTCCAAATTAGTCATCTCCGTATGGTATCAAAGGTAATTAAGTACTTTATTTTTAGCTTATTATATAACTATATATATATATATTTAAGGTATTTAACGTACACTTTCCGAACCGACTAACCACATAGGAGGGTAGTTAAAATTAATGTCTGCTATTTTGTTTCAAGATGGCTGCTAAAAACACTATTTTATGGCCTTTTTTATGGTATCAGCTCACGCTTATTGGATTTTAATTGGACCAACCTCGAAAGGTTGCTAGATATAGATTAGACATGACGGCCATCTTGAAATAAAATGACGGTTATAGAACATTATTTTTTCAATCCCGTCCAGAACTTTAAATCCTAAAAATTGGGAAGAGTCGTGAACAATAATAATTATGTTGTTAACATGTTTTTAATCAGTTATTTATTTAATAGTTGTTTATTTTCTGTAAAAAAAAATCACGTGTGCAATTCCTTCGACATTGGATATAGTTTTTAACATTTGATACGTATTATAAAACACATCCCGTGCGAAGAACGAATAGTTTTATCTAGTAAACAATAAAACACTCTTCCTACGCTACTAATGATAAATGTATTATCATGCCAACTTTGATATCCTGACATGTAATTCAGCAGCAACAACTACACCTACCATTGGCTTGTTTCCTATTGCGCCACAGGATGTTACCGGTATGTTTATTTCGTATAATACCCTGCCTCCAACTTATATTGATGATGAATACCTTCGAATAAAACATGTTTTTCGTGTGCGCCGCCCGTGTTAATTACTGGTATTTGTGTTTAAACGACCGAGGCGGGCCTTGAATTAACCTACACACAGCAAATATTCCATCTTTACACGACTGATCCCTTCACAAAAGTTAAAACGCGAATCTAAGTGTTCTTTACTTTTCTAAAGTCGTCTATAAGAGTGTGTGTGTGTGTGTGTGGGGGGGGG
>CABFWO010004426.1:0-49587 GCA_902155825.1 Timema genevievae | reverse complement strand
GGTCCCGGCACAGATTTATCTGATTGCCAAACCCTTCCTTCACCTCTGACAAGACGTGTATTAATCACAACTTGTGAGCATGTGGAATGCCAGGCCTCTACCGTGGTTCGGATCCCACGTTAAACTATAGGTCCTCCATTTCATCTCACAATCACCCTACCATTGCACATTAGCGTAAGTGCGTATAACCCGAACGGGTAGTAAGACGCGGTGCTAATAATAATAATAATAATAATAATAATAATAATTCAAGTAGATTATTTTTCCTTGGATCAAGTTAGACAGAAAATAAACTAATATTATAGTCAATAGAAGCCTACATTTTATTGATAGAGAATAACCTTTGCTCACATAGTTTAATACATCAGTCTCGCAATAGATTTTGCTTAGTGCGTTTTAGGTAATCAATAAAATGTCCAGAATTTTAAATTTAAATCAGTTGAGATTAAATATTAAACGAAAAACCTTTTTAGCGAACGTCATTTCGAAACGGATAGTCAGACTGAAAAGTTATACACTGTAAATAAATAGTTCTGTCCAGGCTCAAAAGAATTTCCCTGCCAAATTTTGTTAAAATTGGTCCACGCATTTGACAGCTATCGTGGAACAAATATCCGGACGGACGGACGGAGAGACAGACGTAATGCCAAATTGTTAATTTATTAAAACATACACTAAAATTGCTAAAACATTTCCCTTAACTCACGATCCCTAAACTCCCACCTTAAGACTTATTTTCAAGACGTCAACTACCTTTTTATTACGTTGGAATCCTCTGTCTTATTAGCATCCATACATTCACGGAATAACATAAATTATATATATGGTAGCTTCATTTTTGAAAATTTGTTAAACTTAATATAACAATCCTCAAAGTAAATTCATTTGTTTAAAAAAAAGTTATTCAAAAAAAAAGTTAATCGGTTTCGTATAATTTGAGATATTGATGTCGAAAAAAAATTATAGTTTTTTGAAAATACAGCTTCTCCCCTTGAAATTAATAAAATTCGAAATGTTTCAGCACATCTTCAGCAAATAATCTTTCAATCTTTCATTACTAAAAAAAATAAAAAATAATTTACTTTATATATTTAAGATTTTTTTGGCAATAACTCCCGGAGCTCTGTCCTGGGTAAGATTGAAAGATTATTTGCCGAAGAGGTGCAGAAACATCTCAAATTTTATTGATTTAAAGGGGGAAAGCTACAATTTCAGAAAACTATAATTTTTTTTCGGCGTCAATATCTCGAGTTCTACCAAACCGATTAACTTTATATATACATATGTAAGTTATATATATAAAATTATGTGAGTTATATATATATGTAAGTTACATACATCGCATATATCACCGCGTCTTACCACCTGTTCAGATTCACGCATGTATGATTATAATTACTCTTATGGGGTAAAAATGAGGCAGGAAGAATTTTAGTGGTAATATACCCACATTTGCCTGGAAGTAAAGTGTAAAATCATTTAAGAAAAGCCACCCCAAGTAAAACTAACCGGGATTTTAACCCCAATCATCAGGAGGCCAGTCTATAACACGAGAGTGACGTATTAGAGTTTAGACTATTTGGTAAATGAAGCGGGTCTTTCAAGTTTTAAATATATTTAGATTTCTTTCAAAGGAAACTTTATCACCACTATCGGGTTCGAACACATTTGACGTGTGGTCACCAAGTTATCATTTGTATACAATAGCTAATGTATGTTGTTTAGTAATGAGCTCTTATCAGTAGGTGTCATGTGCTAGTATCCCTGTTGTTTTAGAACATATGTGTCAAGGAAAATAACTACATTAGTAATCAGCCGAGGGGTTGGAACTGTAGATCTAGTCCAGAGATACCTGGAGATATATCGTCCTCCAACGTGCCACTTCGTTTATTATACCAGGTTATTATTATTTACTACCGCGTCTTACTACACGTTCGGTTTGTACGCTTAAGTACTTATTATTCTAATGGATTAGGAAGGTTGAATTTAGAGGAAGTGAACCCGCACTTGCGTGGAGGGAGAGTGAAAAACCATTTAGGAAAAACCACCCCTAGTTCGCCCAACCGAGATTCGAACCTCGATCTCCTCGTCCTCGGCAGTCTAGCTCAACACGAAACTTAACGCGTGTACTATCCCGAAGGCGGCGCAATTCTTTCCTGAACGATGCCCGGATATTGTCTAATTTTTTTTTTAACAAACCCCCAAATTAGCATCAGTGAATTTCTCCCTCGTGAACTGCGCGAGTAATCGGTGACCTGGTGGTCTAGGGGTAAGGTGTCAGACTTTCTGTGCTGGGGGTCCGGGGTTCAATCCTCGGTCCCGGCACAGATTTATCTGATTGCCAAACCCTTCCTTCACCTCTGACAGGACATGTATTAATCACAACTTGTTAATGTGAAGAATGCCAGGCCTCCACCGTGGTTCGGATCCCACGTTAAACTGTAGGTTTTCCATTTCATCTCACAATCACCCTACCATTACACATTAGCGTAAGTGCGTATAACTAACGGGTAGTAAGACGTGGTGCTAATAATAATAATAATAACTGCACGAGTGAATCCCAAGTCTAATCCCGATTTCTTATATTAGAGTAATCTGTGCTGAGAATTTGCCACAGAGCCGGCAATGATTGACGATACTATAAAAATTTGGTCAAAAACTCGGGGCTTATAGAACGATTTGTATATGGAAGCCGGCATGGTTCCTCTGACTGACAAAATCACACTGTCTGCAGAGCCTGACCCATAACCTTCACACACGTGCAAGCCAACAGAGAGCTAGTGGCGAGCCGAGCCCCACCGACGGCCCTGGCGAGCTGAGCTCGAACTCGGCACGTGACACCCCACCCACGTACGAGCCAATAGCGAGCTAGTGGCGAGCCGAGCCCCACCGACGGGCCTGGCGAGCCGAGCCGAACTCGGCTCGTGACACCCCACCCACGTACGAGTTTAGGTAATTGTAAACCGAGCCGGACTCGCGAGCCAAACTCGTACGCGAATGGTCCGCTTAACGGAACTGCTATTTTTCTTTACGCAACTCTTGTCCCCTTTACAAGCTAATGCTGGTACATTTCTTTACCATTTCATAGCAATGATGCTGTTCCTTGAGAAAAAAATTTTGTTTTACAATTTGGTTGTATTTTTACTTTCTCTCGACCCCTCGCAGATTATTGTGATTGTCAAAAAAAAAAAAAAACTAGGGATTTTGATGAATGTCGACGTTTTATTTATTACCTCTTGAAACTACAAAAGTTATTTTCGCGATGCCGTCGGTATGTGTGTGTCTAACTGTATTTAGGATTAGAGCCGAAACCAATTTACCGATCTTGGTGTCTTGGTTGTTCATAAGGTTCCCTCAAGGAATTTTTGGAACTAGATCTTTAACCCTAAAATTAAGAGTAGGGTAAAACGATTATAAATAGATTTTTATCAAAATCTGCTCTCAAGATTTTGATTAATGCCAGGCCTCCACCGTGGTTTGGATCCCACGTTAAACTGTAGGTCTTACATTTCATCTCACAGTCACCCTACCATTACACATTAGCGTAAGTGCGTACAACCCGAACGGATAGTAAGACGTGGTGATAATAATAATGATGATTTTGATTACATTTTATATCTAGGAACTGTTTAACATTATAAACAAAATGGCAAACCTCGTTTCCTCATGAAAAGGAAATAAGGCTACTTTAAATTCGCAAAAATCTCCAACTTTGATCACATCTCCACAAATCTTTGAGATACGAAATAACATGCTATTGTAAAGCGTTTCTATTTCGAATATGTTTTTATCAAGCCAACAGTTTTTGAGCTAGATATTTTATATGCAGGTCTTTGAAATGTGAAATATTATAGTTATCTACTTTGGTGGATAGAAATGCTCCTCTTTTCTCAATGTTTATGTAACAGTGAATATTATTTAATTTATGCTCTTTGATGGAATGTTTATGCAACAATGTATATTATTTCGTTTCACAAATCTTACGAGTTTTTTAGTAAATGTCTTTATTTTAAGATAAAAGCGGGAGAAAGTATTTTTGGTGCATCGTGGGGCCTACTATTTGTTTTAAATATGGCGAGACAGATTAAGGGGGACGCGATATGGAAAAGTTTGGGAACTGCATGGTCTAACCACACTACTCTCGTATTAGACTTGACTGTCAATGATGGGGAGATCGAGGTTCGAATCCCAGTCGTGTGTACTGAGGGTGTTTTTTTTGTTGTTAATGATCTTCCACTATCACTGCCCTCAAATGAGGGTACAATTCCTCTCAATTAACGTTCATAATCCCTAACACATTTGAGTAATTAGTACATATGAGTATAGCCCGAACGAATAGTAAGAAGTGGTGCTTTAAAATAAACCCTAGTGTCCAACATACTACTAGTAATAATTAAAATAATAACAACACCTGCTTCGGTGGTCGCATGGTCTAATACGTCACTTTCAAATTAGACTAAACCACCGATGACGGAGAGATCTAGTTTCGAATCTCAGTCGGATGAGAGTACTGAGGGTGTATTTCAAAAACTGTTTTTCCACTCTTCTTCCATGCAAATGCGAGTACACTTCCTTTAAACGTAGCCTTCTCAATCCTTTAAACTCTTAACGTAATTAGAACCTAAGCATAAAGCCCGAAGTGGTAGAAAGACGCGGTGATAAAATAAAAAAACAAAGACTAAAATATTGTCTATTTCAGAAGAGAGTTCAAAATCCTAAACTGTAAGCGTTTCATCCTAAGGAAAAGATTGCGTAGTTGGCATTCAGGTTTTCCCGTACACGGTCAAACGAGCAAAAACATATAAAACCCCCAACAACAACAACCAGTTGAACGCGTCTTTCATTGGTCGCTGACGTTCTGGCCGTTAAGAAGAGGTAGCAAGCATCATCACAACCATTGACCCTGGCCTACAGTTGCAAGGAGGTGTTGGGCCGTTGGCCTACCCGCTTGTCTGGTCCGAATGTAGGTTTATCGGTAAGTAGAGCTATAGAAGGGCGCTGATAGGGAAATAACTTGTAGAAAATAAAAATACATTATTTCATGGTCAACAGTGATTACATTTTACTTTAGTATTATTTTATAGGGTTTTATTTTTAGCAACGCGTGTTAGGTCTATTAAACGTTCGGTTTGTACGCATATATTCTATATATTATTTCTATTGTCAACATCTCTTTTTATCAACTAATACAAAGCCTACAGCGATGAATAAGGTATCAGTGGATAGGATTTTTTACTGACTTCTGACATAGCTTACTCAGTTTACGTTAAAACTCATTGTTTGTTTAAAATTTAAGTTAAAAGAAAAATCTAACAATATTTTTGTATCAATTACCGAAAATAAGCTCTCTTTGTTATTTTGTGTATACACTTCGCTGAGTATTTAATTTAAACAACCCAACAAGATACTAAATAATTTTTCTTTTATTTGGGGGGGGGAAGGGGGGGGAAGGGGAGGAGAAGGTTTAATGTGCGAAAGTTTCGCGCACTAATTACGTTAGTGTGTAAAATATGAGGAAGGCTAAATTTAGAGGAAGTATAACCACATTTGCGTGGAGGTAGTGTGGAAAAACCATTTGAGTAAAACCACAGTAAGTTGTCGACCTACCTACTGACACGGGTTTTATATTTACCTATATATAAGTAGTAAGACGTGGTTTTATATATATATATATATATATATAACACGTCTTACTACTCGTTCGGGTTATATATCTATCAAGTATGTCCTGGAATTTAACTACAACTTTTTCTGTATCGAATGCCGCTATGCTCATGACAGATATTAAACAAATTGGTAATATAAACATGTGGAGAAAATTAAACTCTATGTTTGTACTGGAGCATTTTTTTTAGTCAAAAAATGTTTTGCTAGAAAAACTGCAAAAACACTTACCTTAACTCCATTCCCTACACTCTTATCTTAACATGAAGTAGGCTACACTTTATAACTGAATCAATTCTAACGTCTAGAGATTTACTTTTTGTATATAAACTCATTTTGCTATTTAATTAGTAAATATATAAATTGTATAGACATTACAAACCTGGAAAGTCATGTGATTTGCTAATAAGATTGATTTTGGTGGCGTAGTTAGCTAACGCGCTAGTTTCGTGTTGATCCAGACTGCCGAGGATGAGGAGATCGAGGTTCGAATCTCACTCGGGTGAACTGTTTTCTTTTTGAATGGTTTTCCACTCTACCTCCACGCAAATGCGGGTTCATTTCCTCTAAATTTAACTTTCCCAATTCCTAATCCATTAGCGTAATTAGTACTTAAGCGTATAATCCAAACGGGTAGTAAAACGCGTTGCTAAATTAAATTAACTATTGACATAACGTGTCACAAGGGTAAGCAGAGTTAGTTCTTATCACTCAGTAGAACATTCATTGTCAGGTATCAACGGAAATACACTCCCATGTGAGGTGTGTAGAACAGAGACAATATGTGATTGGTCAAATGGGGACCGATTGGCTAAGAACAAATCTTAGTAAAGTTTTAACAAGCTCTGCTTACACTGGTAACACTCGACGTCTCAATTCCAGGTTGCTCAAAATCTTGGCTCGTCTTTATTTCTGTTCGTATTATTGGTGTCAGTATTAGCTATCCTGTCTTATAATACTCCATAGTGTAAAACATATACTGAATCCAAAAACCACGTAATATTATTGACAGGGGGTACGGGGGAGCTCTAATGTCTACATGGTTTTATATGGGGGTAGGGGTGGATACGTAATTGTTACGTAACAGAGCTAAAAATTAAATTCTAACAATGAAAAAATAATTTTACTGTTCGTAAATATAAATAAAAAAGTATTGTTACAAAACTCTTTGAAATGATTTATATTCGGGATTTAAAATTTATTTTGAATGGTAGTCTATTACATCCGATTCGTCTTTAATTGTCATAAAAGCTTCCTTATGAAATAAGGGCATTCACTCTTGATGTGAAAATGTTACGTAAAACAGATTGGGCGGGGGAAGAGGTTAGTATAAATGTATACTTGGTGTTAAATGGGGTGGGGGGAGGGTGGTAGGGTAAAAAAATATATAATGGTATTAGTAAGTAAATTTTTCCCCTTTTAAAATCAATTTTTTAAAAAAAATTTTGTTGCAATTTTCTTTTAAAAGATATTTTAAAATAAGTCTACTGGTTTCAGTTCCAATGTTTCCTAAAATGAATTCTTTAATATTACTTTAAGTGACTATTTTGATAAATTTTGATAATTTATTTAATTTTTGTTTGTAAGGTGTGTCTACTTATACACAATTAAATAAACGCAGTAAAATACATCGTTACTGTACACTCACGTGAACTAGTTGTACCAGGACCACATTAAAAAGAGAAGAACGAGTGCATTGTTGTAATTTATAATCCATTTAAAATTAAATGGGAGAATGAGTATCATCAGTTAGTAACGAAATTGGGTATAAATCATTTTCGTACTAAATAACAACCATAAGTATTATAGATGTACTCACATCAATTAAAAAGAGAAGGACTATAGTGCATTGTTGTAATTTATAATCAGTTTAAAATTAAATGGGAGGATGAGTATCATCAGTTAGTAACGAAATTGGGTATACATCATTTTCGTATTAAATAACAATCATAAATATTATAGATGTACTCACATCAATTAAAAAGAGAAGAAGTATAATGCATTGTTGTAATTTATAATCAGTTTAAAATTAAATGGGAGGTTGAGTATCATCAGTTAGTAACGAAATTGGGTATAAATCATTTTCGTATTAAATAACAATCATAAATATTATAGATGTACTCACATCAATTAAAAAGAAAAGAACTATAATGCATTGTTGTAATTTTATAATCAGTTTAAAATTAAATGGGAGGTTGAGTATCATCAGTTAGTAACGAAATTGGGTATAAATCATTTTCGTATTAAATAACAACCAGAAATATTATAGATGTACTCACCTCAATTCAAAAGAGAAGAACGATGAGTGCATTGTTGTAATTTATACTCAATTTAAAATTAAATGGGAGAGTGAGTATCATCAGTTAGCAGCCTAAATAATTTTTTGTATCAAATATCAACCAGAAAGATTATAGAAGTACTCACCTCAATTATTTGATTGTTAATAATACGTGGGAATCCGAACCACCCGAGTCCGATGCCGACGACGACGAGTGCCACTCCAGCGGCGCCCAGCGCCGCGATGTACCTCGTCTTCATGTTCTATCCTCCGCTAACGTCTATCACTTTCACTACTTCGTGAACCACTTAACGGCCTCCACGGCTCAGTCCGTAAGTTACTATCGTCCTTTGACAGCCAGCCCAACCAACAGAAGAGACCCGTCGCGGACTCTTGATGACGGCTTAATGCTTGCTACCTGTTGTCGATTCCTGTTGGCGTGACTCCGGTCCGTCACCTTCCCCTTCATTTCCCTCCCCCCCCTCTTCGCACCCTCCCCCTACTTTTTTCACATGGGTACGTGACAGAGAAGGCTATATTAAAATATCATTAGTTTTGGTTTATCTTTTATCACCACACACGTTATACACACACTTAATTTCTTTTGTTTTTGTCTGACAGTTTAAATTAGTTGATAGAAGGCAGATGGTCCGTCCTACCTATTTATAGTGAGGGTCCCGAGTTCAACCTTTCGACGAGAGACGTAATTGAGTTAGTCCCGAATTATATAAAACTATATGGCCTTCATCAGTGGTCGTTCAGCCTATGATATTGGGGTTCGAATCCCCATTGGATGGGGCGAGGGAGTTTTATTTCCGTAAACTCTTTCCCTTCCATGCAAGTGCAGGTACTTTCCACCTTGAATAACGCTGAACCGATGTTAAAACGCACTGCGAAAATAATAATAATAATAATTATCATTTGGGGTGAGGCTTTAGTGTCCCGTGGTACTGTATACGAGTGATTCTTAACCGGGGGGCCGTAAAAGGTTTTTTGGGGAGCCTCGAAAATATAATTAAAAATGTTATTTGCTTATTGCTGAACTCAATTATCTTAAATTTTACGTTTTGGATGAAATGATTCGATGAACGTAAGCATGTAAGAACGGTAGACTCTCGATTTTCCGGGGTAATGTTGGGAGGAGAAGCACGGATAGTACAAATAATCCCTACCTGTTTACCATCGCCATTTAAAATTTGCTGTCCTTTGTTTCTACATATTCATGTGAAAAGGGATTTCCCACAATAGTAAATATTAAATCGAAGCAATAAAATCGACTCCTGCATGTGCATTGCATTAGGTAATAAAATTGAAACAAGAACAGATAAATTAGTGGCAAGTGTTCAAGAACAGAGGTCCCATTAAATACATTTAGGTAAGTCACTTTCTGTTTTTTTATTTGTTTGTTACTATAATCTATAAATAAAGCCACTATTTTAGAATAAATCTTATATGATTAATATGTTAAGTAGTAAAAATTATATAGTTAAATGTTATCAATGTTGTCGGCAAAAAAAGTTTCTTCCTACCAAAATTCTACTATAGCTAAGCCTAATTTGCTGATAGCCGTTGCCCCTAAAAGTACATTAAGAAGCTTAGATTAGGAGTGATTTTACATAATCTTGACGGCAAGTCACCTGCACCTGTGGGTACACGGTCAAAGGTGCCAGTCTCATCTCGTTTGGTTCGATGGTAACATCTGGGTTGTTGGGGTGGTTTTCCACATGTCACTTATCACGTGTTTAAAAAAAATTTGTTATCTCCATACTAAAGTGGGTTCAACGTCTATCAACACCACTTTTCATTTTTTTAAACCCTACACTTGTGCATTTTATTTTTTATTTTACATAAGGTTATTAAGTTAAGTTTTCGGCCTTCCTGGGAATCAAACCTGGGACTCTTAACTTAGCAAGCAGACATGCTACCCACTTTGCTAAGACTTAAGATGACAACACTTGTCATATCATCGCCGGTGGGCATAAGGGGTTAAGGCCCCAGTATTTTTTCTACTAGTATTTGGTAATGGAGAACTTGGGGTTAAAATAATCTCCGTGGAATGTACTGAGGTGGTTTTCCATCTCTCCCTCCACACCAATACGGGTATACTTGCTCTAAATTATACTTTGTCCCCCACTACCCCATTAGTGTAAATACCCGAATAGCTCCAGCAGTAAAATACCCACAGGGGCTTGAGCTCCCTTACTGTATTTTGGGAATGCCCCAATATCTACGCAGATCCAAAGAGAAAATAAAATAGGGGTGGGGGGTATGTTCAGTTAAACATTGTGAGCAAAGAAAATCTCAAGTGGCCCACATCCTTGTATTGATCCTCACTAATAGTCCTCCCCAGTTTCACACGTGGTTCCATCGAGGAGTCGCACAGCGGCTAGAAATTTACCTATTATAAACAATCAGTGATTTTTGTGACAGTAGGGCCAATGTGACAGCTAAACCAACTTTAATTTAGGCCTATTTTTTATTTTGTTGGATTATCACGTTGATAATAGGAAAAAAAGATAGATGATCACGTTAGCAAATACCAATCAAAAAACCTTCCAAATAAAGCTTCTAGGTGTATATAATGGTAAAAAAGAAATTTGCCACCGGTGGTTGGGGGTAACTTCCCCCCAACCACCTTGAGTCCCCCCTCTCCCAACTTCACAATCTTACTTACACTAATGAGCTCGAAGGCCGGGTAGTAAAGACAAGTTGCAAAAAATCAACAAAGAAAAACTTGTGTTGAACTCAGCAATTAAAAACAAAAATATTTTGTATCCACTCGGCTGAGATAATTAGTAACACACTCAACAAAATGTGCTGTAATTCCCAACTATCTCACAATTCATTAATAGTGGAGTTGCTAAGCATAGTAATCGTTCACTTTATGATGCAAACAAAGAATTTGGCACATTGCTAGTTTTTTGTGGTGAAAAAATATAATATAGTGCCACTCCGAGAATATTATTTTACATCCACCATATTGAAAAAATAGCGCCCTAAAACAGTTTTTTGCAATTATCTCATAAATCGCTCGTTATATAAAAATATTTGTTTTGAAAAAAGTAAAGCAAAGAAAATTGTCTACAAAACATGTCACTATAGATTTTATTGTAATCCTAACCGTTTCCGTGCAATATTGTGGTGAAATGTCGAGAGTGTGATTATCACATCAAGTTTGTGAAGTTTTCCTTCAGTTTCTTCTGTATAGACTTGTAATACCTCTCTTTTATCCCCTCATTCGGATTACAATGAGATGTGCTGGGGGTCCGGGGTTCAATTCTCAGTTCCGGCATGGATTTATCTGATTGCCAAACCCTTCCTTCACCTCTGACAAGACGTGTATTAATCACAACTTGTGAATGTGTGGAATGCCAGGCCTCCACCGTGGTTCGGATCCCACGTTAAACTGTAGGTCCTCCATTTCATCTCACAATCACCCTACCATTACACATTAACGTAAGTGCGTATAACCTGAATGGGTAGTAAGACGCGGTGCTAATAATAATAAATTACTTCAAATGAATTGTAAACATGAAGTTGCTCCAGAGGTGTTAAAAACCATTGAAAGATTTGTAATCTTAATTTATGATAAAAGAAGCAATCACCATGACATCGCTGAGACAAGAAAGCATCTTTTTACCAAACGAAATTGGGTATAAATCATTTTCATATTAAATAACAACCAGAAATATTATAGATGTACTCACCTCAATTAAAAAGAGAAGAACGATGAGTGCATTGTTGTAATTTATAATCAATTTAAAATTAAATGGGAGAATGAGTATCATCAGTTAGCAGCGAAATTGGGTATAGGCCACTGGAATTGATACCTCCCACAAAAGAAGCTCTTGATCAACATCTACAGTGGGCAGCATTTCAGGGAGCTTTTATCTGGTGACAGTTTTTGGTTTCAAACCTACATTTTCCAGATTCTTAGTCCTGGGAGTGGCAACTGGAAGCTGGATAATTTTATCAGCCATTTTGTACCAGTTCTCCCTAAGCTTCCTTAGCCTGTAACGAAATGATTTCCTGCAAATGCTGTGTTGTTTGTGGCAGCAAAGGTTCATGTGGTCGTGCAGATCTTAAATGTACTAGTTTGTATTCATGTGGACAGTGCTATGAATCTTACAGTGATGAGATATAAAAATATGTTATATGATACTATTATTTTAATTAATATGATATATCTCTATAAGGAAAACCTCTTTTCACTTTATGAGGTAATTGTATTATATTTGGAAGAAGGTATAGGAATTAATACAATTAATAACTTGAATAATAATACAGCTCTTAATTTTGAAATGATTAAGTAATACAAAGGGTCTATCATACAAATAAAATTAGCATAATTTAGCAAATTCAACAGGTAAGTGTATCATTGGTTCATAGTGCTGTTGCATGAAAAAGATTGAAGTTACCAAAAAACTGCATTGAACTTTTTTATAAAGAATTTTATCCTTGTCAACTTTTATAGTGACAAATATTTTGATGTATTGATTAATTCTCAAGATAATTGCAAAAAAAACATTTGAATGCCATTTTGCCAATATGGCGGCTGAAAAAAACTGTTACAGTGTGGCACTATATCTTATTTTACTCAACATAAAAATATGTGCCAATAAGCCTAATTTCATGCTTGCGTCACTAAGTAAACAATTCCTTCAAAGAAATTAGCTAAGCAACTCCACTATGACTTGCACATAATTTTACCTATCACACCAGCTACTCGACAGGAAGTAACTGTTGCCGGTTGCCTTATTAAGTTGTTATTATAATGTGGCATGCCATGGATAGAAAAAAAAATTGTTTCAGTGTAATTACCCTGAATTACTTTTTTTTACATCATTATTGATATTAACACCATCACTTTGAAAATTGTTTAAGTGGGGAAATAGAGGACGCAGAAAAAAGGGCAGTGTTTTTGCAGTTCTTAGAGCAAAACATTTTTTTGAGCAATATAATAATAATAATATTTAGCACCGCGTCTTACTACCCGTTCGGGTTATACGCCTTGAGCAATATAAATTAGGAAAAAAAAGAGAGTTTAATATATCTGACATGAGCGTAGCGGCATTGGATGAGAAACTTTTTAAACAAAGACAAAAAGTTGTTACTTAATTCCAGGACATCCCTTGATAGATATCCTTGTGAAGAAAGTTAAACTCTATGTTTCTACTGGAGAAATCTTTGAATTATTTTGACCAACAAAATTTGTTTGTATAAAAACTAAAAAAAAAAACACTGACCTTTTCTCCCATTTCATAGATTCCCACAAGTGCGCGCTTCAGCAGAAAAGTTCCATTTCCACTTTTTTTTTACTAAAAATTACTCAAAACATATTTTTAAAACTGACATTATCATTATGTTTCATTTTTCTTTAGCACTGTGTCTTACTACCTGTTCTGGTTATATGCCTATGTACTAATTACACTAATGGGTTAGGGATTAGGAAGGCTTAAATTAGAGGAAATGCACCCACATTTACATATAGGCAGAGTGAAAATCAACCCTCAGTGTACCAATCAGAATTAAACCCCGATCTCCCCCGTCTTTGGCAGTTTTGTCCAACACGAGATTAGAGTCTTAGACCATGCGTTTCACTACTAGTTTGAGTTTTTCGCAGATTTACTAAACTACGCTATTTTGTTTCAGATAAGATAAGGTTAGATTTAAAGCAAGTGTACCCACATTTGCATGGCCAAAGCGACAAGCATTCAGAGAAAAAAAATCTCTGTACTTCCGACCAGGATTCAAACCCTTATCTACCAGTCATCTATAGCCCAGTCTATTATGAAAATAACACCTTTAGAACTCAGACCAAAGCGGGAATTAAGGAAGACAAAATATTTTCTTTAAATTTCATAACCATTTACTCATTTGTAACGCTATTCCCAACAACTATTAAGCGAAGTCAATATATACTATTTTAAACCTGGACAACACTTTGTTACAAATAGTCAGAAAAAAAATCTCTTGATTTTATTCTTTCCTGCCCGGTTTTTAATAGATTAAAAAAATAAACTAGTAAAAAACTTGCACTTGGGCTACTAATTTTAAAATTCAAGGTGCACAAGTTCGTTCATAGGGGGCTACTGATTTTAAGATTTCATACCTCTACATGTGTTAAAATGTGTGTGCATTGGATTATTTCCACATTTTTCCTCTTTTACTAAGTGGGCTTTCTTCATAAAACTTCATTAGATTTTTTTCTTTTTCTTTAGTTTTATCAATTTCCTTTAATATAAAGTTATTTAGCCATTGGGCCACCTCATTTTTAAAGACCTAAACGTCTGGTAGATATTGAGCAATGTTCATGACAGATGGACAAACTCTTCATTTTATTAATATAGAAGAAGTTAACAAATCATTTAAAAGAAATATTCAAAATGACATAATGGTGCCGAAACGGCCAACACGATAGGTTCCGTTATTTAACTTGAATTTAATTTTTATTATTGCATTTAATGTGAATATTCTAAATATACAAACCTCAGTGCACAACTTACAAACAACCCTTGGACAACTTGTCTAATACGAACACGCTTAACTTTTCATTTTAGGCGTATTTTTATTATTATGCTCAACACAGGTGCTATTATAATAAGTTTGGCTAAGATGAAATGCACCCGATTTAGCATAGAATGTTTTGCCAGTTCACAAAGCTGTGATTCGAGTCCCAATCCTATCATTGATAACAACTAGGTGAAATATTGATATTTTTTTCTTGGATTTAAAAGCAAACACATTTTCACAATGTAAATACCCTCATCAGTAACCTTTTAAACAAGGGTCCTCTTGACTTCTAGTGACAACTCTAATAACTCTCCTATAGAATTTCTGGTGACCACTAATAACTCTCCTGTAGACTTCTGGTGACCACTAATAACTCTCCTGTAGACTTCTGGTGACCACTAATAACTCTCCTGTAGACTTCTGGTGACAACTCTAATAACTCTCCTATAGAATTCTGGTGACCACTAATCACTAAGCTAAATTTAAAAGCAATTTATTGACTTTTCAATAACAAAACCATAAAATACATGACTGTAAGGTGTATCATGTACCATTTTTTCAACTGCCTTTCAAGCTTCTAACAGGTATTCTATAATGGCTTTCCTAGAAAATATCAAGAAGACTTGACACTTTCTTGTAAAACGACCAATTTTTAGTTTTATTTAATAGGAGTATGAAAAAGTGTTTTGAAATTTAAAGTGTTTTCCCCAATACCCAACATTTTACACACTGCCAATTATGAGGTTTTGTTAGTATGTTCTAAGACTCGCCCCAACTATACAAGGCGAGTAGTAATTCGCAGATACAGACAGTACCATATGATTAGGTGGGTAAATACTATAAGCAAAAAATCTGTTCTTCCCATAACTTTCGAGGAAAACAACATTAAAGTTGTTAAAGAGGGGTGATGTGACAACGCTGTGTATATGTATATGTTATGTCACAGTAGGTGTTCAAAGAGTGATCCTAACATGGCTATGCATTGCTCTAAACGGCGTATAGATGCGGTGTGAAAGCCGTATGGATTCGTGCCATAATGTCCTCGGGTGAATGCGGTGGGTCGTCATTTGGGTACACCAGTGTTTAAGGTGACACCACAAGGAAAAATTGAGTAGTGTGAGGTCTGGTGACCACCAGTCTACCACGCCCGGGTCTCTGGTTGGGGTAGCCGCCATACTTGTGCCCCATAGTGTGCAGGGTCACAGTCACAATGATACTACATCCTCCAGCAGCACAGGTAAAATTGTTGCAAGGAACAGACAGTATCTGTGAGAATCCAAAGGATCTATTATCAAATAGGGGCCCACAATCACATCCTCAACAATGCTGGCCCCAATAATGGTTTTTCATAGATGCAACCAGCGTATAACAGCACCACAGGTCCAGCTCGACTGTCAGATGCCTCTACGGCCATTGACATATTCCAGTACTATGCTTGTAGTTCATTAGCGCTTACATAATATTGACCTCACATTACTATCTGCATTTATTGCCGGTGAAAGGTGTAAGGTAAGGGGTAAGGTGTAAGACTTCTATTCTGAGGTCCGGGGTTCAATCCTTGGTCCTGGCACAGATTTATATGATTGCCAAACCCTTCCTTCACCTCTGACAAAACGTGTATTAATCACAGCTTGTGAATGTGAGGAATGCCAAGCCTCTACCGTGGTTCGGATTCCACGTTAAACTGTAGGTCCTCCATGTCATCTAACAACCACCCTACCATTACACATTAACGTAAGTACCTATAGCCTGAACGGGTAGTAGGATGTGATCATGATAATAATAATTGTTATTATTATTATTATTGCTGGTGACCTGTACTTGCAATTGTGAGTATAATGAAATTATGTTTGCACATATACTATGGATTCAATTAAATTCTTATCTGTCAGCTAAACCTAAACTTAATATGCACGCATGCACAGTTACCTTGATCGAAGGTATAAATCCATTAAAGCAATGGGATGTGTTTGATGTTAGTTATTATTATTATTATTATTATTATTATTTAGCATTGCGTCTTATTACCTGTTCGGGTTATATGCTTAAGTACTAATTACGCTAATGGATAAGGAATTGGGAAGGTTGAATTTAGAGGAAGTGAACCCGCATTTGCGTGGAGGGAGAGTGGAAAACCATTTAGGAAAAACCACCCCCAGTTCACCCAACCGAGATTCGAACCTCGATCTCCCCATCCTCGGCAGTCGAGCTCAACACGACTAGCGCGTTAGCTAACTACACCACCGACGCGGGTGATGTTAGTTATTAGTTTACTCCATCCATTGGAGATGAGTTAACTAAATGGAATATTGGCACTTACTATCGTTTTGATTCAACGTTGAAAATGCCTAATCTTTCCCCTCATTCGTGGTCAAATTCCACATGACAATTTGAGGTTTTTAGTTTCAGCCTGTGTTTTACTCTCTTCTGCTGAAGAAGGGAACTGATATACCCCGAAAATTACATTATCATCAGTAGGGATGTGCAAAGTCCGCTTTTTCAATTCAAAGCAAACTCGAATTGAATAAATCAAATATTCTCGAAGCTTAATTGAAGTTAATATTTTCTTTTAGTTGTTTTATGCTTGAAAAAAGATATATTGTAGTTATTTAGATTACTTTATGCACTAAAATTACTTATAAAATGTTTTATTGTACAATCGTTTGTAATATTTCGTGTTACTCTGACAAATCAAGTTATTATCACAACGTACAATTCAATTTCTTCAGATTTATTCCATATAAATTTGTAATGTACCAAACAGCTCAGAATGGCTATAATTGAACATAAATAGAGTATTTTAGCTGTCAATATATTTTATTGACGAAGGTTATGTTTGTTTCGAAGCCAAGTCAAAGTTTTGAAGCTTCGCTCACCCCTATTAATGTGTGTTTTGTTGTTTTTTGACTGTGAAATTTGAGGCCTAAAATTTTCTGGCAAGTGTGTATACCTTGCCCTTCTATCCTTCTTTTAATGTTAACTTAATATTTTATATTTGTAAAATTACAATACAGTATATAATTTAAAAAAACATGTTTTTCAAAGGAAACTGTAGTTCTCTGGACATCAAATTGTAATTTCTTCACAGATCTATACTAAGACACCAAACAGATTTGTTTTGCAGTAGTGACATTACATACAAAAATAAAAAGCACAAAAGACGAATAACTTATAATGTTGGTCAAACTTTTTTCTTTTTTCTTCCAGACTTATTTTCAGGTGTGGAAAGATTCTCCCCCTTTCTCTTCTGAGCGCTCTTGGTGCCTCCCATGGCCATCCCCCCGGGCGTGCCACCCAAACTCCCAGAAAGGCCTCGAGGCGCCCTTTTCTTCTTCTCTGCACGCTCCTTTTCTTCCAACTCTTGGTTCTCGCGCTCTATCAACGTGATGAGCGTGTTACAACGCCGCTGGAGCTCCATCGCCGTTCGAGACTTAATGAACCAGTCGAAGCGAAATTGGGGTGCAGATCTGTGAACCGAGCAAAATATTAGCAAAGTCAAACTGGATTCTTTGATAAAATGTCAACCTTGATTCTTACTGATATCAAGAGAATCAAATTTAGGGAGAAACCTAGAATCCCCCAAATTCTTAAGCATATCCTAGATTCGAGGATTTGAGAACATTTTGGATTCGAGACCCAATTCTATTTATTTATTTATTTTTTTTTCTAATTTTTCAAGTGATATTTGTTTTAGAGCTCCAATACTTCTTATTAGTGGTTCAGAACAAATTATAATTATTGGTTGAACTTAACAACCAGGCCTCATACAAGTAATTTAACACTTAGCTGAATGTTATAGTAAATGTAGTATAAGAAAACAGTTAACTTTTTAATAACTATTTTCTAATGAGATGAATTATTGCCTAATGGCTTGGAAATATATAATAAGATAGTATAGCAAACACTGTACAATAATGTAAAGTAAGTGATAGTGAAGGAAGCCAACCTGAAGAGATGGTTAGATTAGAACTAGATAAGAACAAACAAACTTCTCTCTTCATTTCTTCCTACAATTTTTACACTTCCAACTTCTTACCACTTTCACAGTTAAACATTATTTTAGTTTTCAGAATTATTCCTTTTTTCATATAAAGATAAACATATATGGATTCAACCCAATGTAAATAGATAACATATTTTAATGTGAGGTTGTATGTAAAGAGAAATATTAATGCTAAGCAATCAAAATCTGAAAATCGTAGTTAAAATTTAATAATAGGGCTCGAGAATAACAGGAATTGTAGACATATCTACTAAATATAACTATCATTATCAACTGTTTCCAGTCTTTGACTGGGTCAGTTTAGTAAAATGCCTCCATCTTCCTCTATCCTTTCACCGCTCTTCCTTCTTTAATTTCTTCCATTCTTCTCCTCTCATTTGCACAATTTCTGTTATAATATTAACCTGAAACTATTGTGAGGCCCCTAGAGTAATTTTAGAATAGATGGCACTTGATGAGAAGTTTTCAAAGTTACACCTTCAATAGCAAGAGGCACAGGAAAGAATTAAGGCAAAAATGGAACCTTATGAAAAGAGCGAGTTTACCTGCCTTGGTTTCACTATGGTGCAGCTTCTAAAATTAGACCTTAATATAATCCGCCAACCTTTCAAGGTAAACAGAGTGTAGTACCTTATTAGCCTATTCCCCAGTGTTTACCTAGCAGAGACCCGCCTCGGTGGTGTAGTTAGCTAACGTACTAGTTTTTTGTTAATCAAGACTGCCGAAGACGGGGAGATCGAGGTTCGAATTTCCCCAAATGGTTTTCCACTCTTCCTCCAGAACAAATGCAGGTTCACTTACTCTAAATTCAACCTTCCCAATTCCTAATCCATTAGCTTAATTAGTACTTAAGCATATAACCCGAATGGATAGTAAGGTGCGGTGCTAAAATAAAAAAAACTAGCTGAGCTATCTAAATTCTGAGCCATTTAGCTACTCGTATATTCTTCCCCAACAAATATTTTCTTTATTCATTTATTAATTTATTCAAGATCATGGTAGCTCCATTTATCAGCTTCAATCAGAGTGGCTAAAAGTACATTAGTTCATCAAAAGATGGCATTACAATAAGTTATTGCAATGAAACATTGATTTGCGCCCACACCAAAGAAAGTTCGGGCAAACACAGGCGTTATTCAAAGCTAGCGCCAAAGAAAGGGTTGACGAGTTAAATATTAAACTACAAAATTGTATCCACATCTTTTTTTTCTTGTGACAAAGAATACCAATGCTTATGTCTTTATTAATAAGTTTATTGTATTCCCACCTCAAACTGAAAAAGTGATTTTGATATATATATCTAAATATTTTCATTTGGACTAATTTACAGTTATATTTTGAAAAAGGTTGAAAAATACTAGCTTTACCTAACGGCTGCTCTAAGTTCTTCATAAACGTTCTCTTTGTCGAAGCCCAGCTTGTGGAGCATGCACACAAGGAATCTGTCTTCTTCCTCTGTGTAATTCTTTCCTTTGTTAGTGCCGTACGCTATCCTCAGCTGGTGGAATGGTGCACGATACCTTGCCATCTAGAAAGTAAGGATTAATAATTATACATTTACAAGCCCTACCAATGCAAAATAGAAAGAACGGGACTAAACACCTGACTTTATATGAAGGGATCAAAGAAAGAGAGAACCAAAATGCATTTTATGTTCTTTGTTCCTCTTACACGCTCTTTTATATGTCTTACCATTTTCTTTATTATTCCTTTTTGTTTTTTTTCTTCTTTTAAAAAGTTTTGTGTTTAGTTTCACTATCCTCTTTGATGAGGAGTGCAGATATTTGAAAATTCTAATAATTCAGATGATGATATTTGAAAATTCTAATAATTCAGATGATGATATTTGAAAATTCAAATAATTTCATCATCATTATCTGAATTATTTGTATTCAAACTTAGAAATTCAATTCGGAAATTTTGAGTTATTTACACTTTTTAAATTACTAGCCACGGATATTGGTTCATTCAAATTCGGAACACATTTTTTAATATATTTAGCAATAATTAGTAGAAGTTATGTGTATTTATTTCAGTTATTAATATTCACATTTATTTTTTCACTAAAACCAAATAAAAATATTCTTTGTCAAGAAATGATTAAAAAATTTCATGTAAACAGCCACTAACTTTATTACTAACCATATTTACCCGAATCCAAGACGAAACTGAATCTAAGACGGAGCCCCCAGTTGTTCAGTGCTTCTGGATAGATTTTTTGTAAGTGATATTTATTTTATCACGATTGAAGAAAATAATAACTATGGTAGACTTATTTTGTAATGTTAACAAAGGATTTTTTATTTAAAAAAAAAACAATGTTGACTTAAAATCTAATTAGGGTTGTAGAATTGCTAAGGAATTTATTTTTTTGCTCAAATATTGCTTAACTTTGGTTAACATTGAAAAAGTTCATAAAACCAATAAGAAATTAATTTTTATTATAACAAACGGTAATCGTTAGTGAAAATCAGAGTCTCATACATACCCCACTCCTCCTAAATATGAACATTGGACTCAACCATTAACAGGCTAGCTTCTTAAACGTGACACTTTCAAAATGATATACAGAAAATAAAATAAAATAAAGTAAAGAGATATAGCAAGAAATCAAAAGACTGCTTGCTAAACAACAATTTGTTGCTTTTATAAAGAGAAGATAAATACATTTAACATGTTAAATAAAATCTAACCGATAAACAAACCTGCTATGAATTACCGTAGAAGTCAGCTGCCATGATAGACAAGCATAAAAAATTAGGAATAGTTAAACAAGCATCTTTATTCTTATTTCAAAACCGATGATCTAGGGACATCTAATCAAAGATAATAATGTATTTTATATTATTCAGAAGTTAGATATTTTGTGAAGTTTCACAAGTTAAAACTTAAGTTCGGCATCGCTAAAAATGTCTAGTAAACTATATGTATTATCGATTGTTTGTTTAAAATTGAGTCAAGTTTTATCATATCCCATCTTACTTTACACACTAAAGAGTGGTATAGAGATTTTTAGCATCGATACAATGGTTATTGAGTATCATATCAGGCCACAACTAGGTAGTTATTTTTAAAGATAGCCTAAGAATCCATGAAAATAACCAAATATCCTGTGATCTGTGTTATACCTTTAAAATCCATGAAAATGGATACAATCTCTAAAAAAGGCAGCCCTGCACTATTGTATTAATATTAAATAAAGATGTAAACTGTTACCTTTCGATGTAGGCCTAACCCATTCCTTAGTCTGCGATTTTAAGACACCCCTAGATTTGGAAGCTAAAAATTTGGGGAAAAAACTCTTCTTGGATTCAGATAAATACAGTATTTTGTGCTAATACTATTGATTAAGTACTCAAGAGTGAACATCAAATATATACACACATGTAACATAACTATTTTTTAATTATTTAATCAATTAAAATAAGACATCTGGACATGGAAATCGAACCCAGCACATTTGAGTTAGTGCACTAATGCTCTACTACTGTGCTATCTAAGATTCTTCCAGTGTTCAGGGTCATTTATTACTAATAGTTAAGGTCAGAGTCTGTGTAGGACGAGTGGAAATAGTCATCTACATGTGAGCAATCAATTAATCCCACAAGTTATCAAGATACCACAGTCATCTACAACTCAAAAGGGCTGTTATGCTGTCAAGTGTACAATATAAGATTGTAATTAAAGCGAATTTCAATTAATATAAACACCCAGGTTGCAAATCTTTGTAATTACTCGAATGTCTGGAAGGGTGAGATCGCAATTTAACCTGTGTATTGATATTTATGGTCATGTTCTTTACACAAAACTTAATAATCTAGGGGTGTGTGAAGTCCAGGTTTTCAATTCGAAGATAACTTGAATCGAATATATGAAATATTCTCTAAGCCTAATTGAAGTTCAAATATTATTTGTTAATTGTTTTAGGCTTGAAAATAATATATTGTGGTTATTTAAATTAGTTTATGCACTAAAATTAGTTGGAAAATTGTATAAATGTTTCTAATATTTTTTTTCAATCTGATAAATCAAGCTATTATCACAACAGGCGATTGATTTAGTTCAGATTTTTTCAATACAAATATTAATTTGTAATGTATAAAACAGCTCAGAATGGCATTAAATGAGCATAAATTGAGTATTTTAACTGTCAATATTTTTATTGGCAAAGCTTGGAAGATTCACACACACCCACAACAATCATTGATCACAACCAAGATGAGTAGCTCTAATTGATCATCTGTGAACAATCCTCCCTCGAATAAGAGCACTCCTACAAAATGAAGATCCTCACCTTGGCATCCAAAGCTTTTTTGATGCTGGCCCTGCGCTGTATCTTGGCCTCCCCTCGATCAATCTGTGCCATTATACGGTCAATGTCCTGTAGCTCACTGCATCGCTCCCAGAACACTGTGCTATACTCCATCACCTCCTCGGGAGTCTTCCCTTCCACCTCTTTAGCGATGTTTTCTATATCGTCCCTGCCATACTTCTCGTTGGCCTTGATGAACTGGTTAAAGTCTCGCTTCGACCACGTGGTGAATCCCTGTATTAACGCAACAAGCAAAAATTCTTCTTTAACTTCTATTATATATATATATATTGGGGGGTGGGGGGGGGCTGGACACTCGAAAATCGAGATCCTTAAGAATATTCATGATTGGAGGATTCACAAAAGTATCAGCTATGAGATTCATTGAGTAATAAATAAAATGATAGAATATTAGGAAAATGGTAGAGCACAAATAAAAGTAAAAACACTGACACATATTTACACACCCTTCAATATTTCAATGCTATTATAGTGTTTTTACTTTTATTTGTGCTCTACCATTTTCCTAATATTCTATCATTTTATTTATTACTCAATGTTTTTTTTTTCTCAATGCACTTTTTTCATACATATTATTTTAAGATATGAGATTCAGAAATAGTGAAAAAAAAAAATGTAAATGTTTGAATAGGAATTTGTTTTGGAGCTCACTGCTTGTCGATAGTTCAGCGCCAATATAATTATAGTAAAAACTTAAAATAATGGTTTGGGGTCTGGTTGTTAAAACTTACCTGAATGCATGGATGTTATAACGAATACATGTTTGCAAAAAAATATTAACATTTTGTTACTATTTCTATTTTTCTGTTATATTCATTTTACCTCTAATGTTTATAAGTTTTTTTCAAGATTCGGATTCAAATTCAAGATTAAATGATTGAGGCGAAAGGTGGTAGTAGAGAGGCTCTAATGAGAAGAGGATCGCAGGTGGAGTTGTTCTACGGTTGTGTAAGAGGCATAATATGGAGAAGAGAAGTGCCCTTGAAGTGTAAGGAAGTATTGTACCTATTGTCACACATACAGCAGAAACATGGACAGTTAACATAAGAGCCACTAGGAAAGTGGAGGTCATGAGAATGAAGTTTGTGAGGAGCATGTTAGCTGTCACGAGGAGAAACAAGATTATGAATGGAGTTATCCAGGAAAGAGTGGGGACAGAGGGAATATATGAGATAGTAGAGGGAGCAAGACTGAGATCGTACAGGCATGTAATGAGGATGGAGGAAAGGATGCCAAAGAAAATTATGGAAATGAAGTATGTAGGACCTTAGCTCAGCTTATAGTGTGTCTGTCTACTGAGCTAAGGGCTCTGGGTTCGATTCCTGGCATGGCCTAAACATTTATCACTAGTGAAATGTGGATTTACCCTTTCATAGTTATGAATTAACGGCCGGGATCTGAATGTTGTGCCTGTCCTAGTCTTAAGTTATATTATATATAAATGAAGCTATGACACGCCTAGCAAACCGGTAGTGGAAAATATATATTGCTTTTATAAAAAACTGACCCAGGCCACAGGTTGGAAACTGTAATGGATGTAAAAAATACAGTATGTAATATAAATACTGCAAGGGAGGCCAAGAAATAAATGGGAAGAGCAGAAAGCAGAGCGTATGCATGTGAGAGGAGAGGAGTGGAAGCAATTAAAGGAGCAAGAACGGATAAAAAAAAATAGAAAGTTGAAGGCATTTAAAAAAAAAGTCCCGGCAACAGACTGTAAACAGTTGATGAAGATGTTTAAAGTAGATTAAAGGATTAGTATCCATTTAATTCCTTCTTTAACATATTTACAAAATACTTATTTCATCACATCAACCAAAAAGTTAGTTTACCTGTGTGAGTAATCTTTCCTTTTCCAACATTTCCTCATCTGAAAGGGGTTCAGCGTCATCGATTTTCCTTTGCTCTTCTTTCTGAATGCGAGACGCATCTGAACCAAGCTCTGGATTTTTTGGAACCTGTAAAAAATTATTTCATCATAATTAATTAAAAATGATAATAAATAATGAAAGCATTAAATATCAGATATAAATAAAAGAATTTTAAAAATTCAACAACTATTGCAAACAAAGGAAAATATGCCGCAGAGAGGATTGAATGGTAAAAAAAAAAGAAGAGGATCTAAGGTCAAGGGTTAGACTTTGAAAACAAATTAGAGGTCAGAAAATTATGTTTATCTCAATTCTGATTATTAAATTTTAGCTTCAATTATTGTTCAATTCTTCAAAATTTACAATTTCAATATTTTTTTTCATTCATCCAATCTCATTAAAAAGATCATTTTTATACTGGTTTTCCAAAAATTAAAAAAAAAAAGGTGTAAGCCATTACAAATACCAAAAATAGACATAAATGTTTGAAAAGTGCAATAGAATATGGTAAATGTTGTTTACAATTTATCAATAATGTAACGTATAGCAAATATGAAAAGTGATGGAATTTAGCATTTTGTTGTTTCATTTCACTGCCATAGCTACATTTTCTTATATTTTGCTATACATATAAAGGAGGAGAGAAGGGCAAGACCAACACACCAGAAAATTGTAGACCTCCAAGTTCACAACTAAAACACAACAAAACATATTGTTATGTAATGTGTTTTGTTGTGTTTTAATCGCGAACCTTGAGGCCTACAATTTTCTGTTAAGTGTGTGAAGGCCTTGCCTCTTCTATCCTACTTTCAATGTTTAATTTAATATAACCATTTGGTGCCATTTTTCCTTTATTTTCTGAGAGCTATCAAGTTTGGCATTCATGATTATAATTTTATACTGCTTTCAATTAATGAAGAGGTGTTGATACAAGTTGATACACAATCCAAAATTACCTTATAGCCCACTGTTTTCCGGAAATAATATATTTCCTGATCCAAAAGCTCAAATAACCGTGGTGGGAAGAACTGAAAGTCTTGAACAATAGGTTGTTTCGGAGGTCTAGGTGCCTGGAAAAAGAACAATCATTATTAATATTGTTACACCATTTATTTTCATGGGTATTTCCAATGGAGTGAACAGTGAACAAAATCATAGGACGATTAAAATATAATCCATTTACAGTGTGATCTCAGAGGGGGAGCCCCCCTATTTACAATTCAAAACAATCTAATTTTTATTATTTTTTCATGTAGTGAAAAAAAAAATCATCTATATTTTAGATTATAAACTCAGTTTTACTACCAAGACATGGGTGACCTGGCGGTCTAGGTGTAAGGTGTCAGACTTCTGTGCTGGGGGTCCGGGGTTCAATCCTCGGTCCCCGGCACAGATTTATCTGATAGCCAAACCCTTCCTTCACCTCTGACAAGACGTGTATTAATCACAACTTGTAAATGTGAGGAATGCCAGGCCTCTACCGTGGTTCGGATTCCACGTTAAACGGTAGGTCCTCCGTTTCATCTCACAATCACCCTACCATTGCACATTAGCGTAAGTGCGTATAACCCGAACGGGTAGTAAGACGCGGTGATAATAATAATAATAACTAAATGTGTTTCTAGTTTACAATACCACTAGAGGAAAACACTATTGCTCATTTACCTTTGGGGCTTTTGGCTCAGAAACTCGAAGAGCTTCCCGGAAATAAGCGTCCACAGCGTAGTTAGCTTTTCTCTCTCTCTTGGGAGGTTCAATCCAGTTACCAACACCAAGGATCTTCTGCTTTTCTCTACATGACATAAAACATAGTCATCATTACGCTTTTCTATTAAAATATAACCTCTTTGAAAACAGAAGCAAAAAGTATAAAAAGACAAAGGAGTTAAGAAAATAGTAATCACCATTATTAGTGTACCTATGGTCCAATGTTCAAAGGAACAACCTTATCCAACAGTTAGAAACGTTATTAGACCTAGTATCAGGTCATGTGATTTGTAGCTGTTACTTTTGATAGATATTACCAATACCTAAAAAAAATAACACTAAAATGTTTAACAATGAGGCCGAATGATATGAAATAATATTATCTAAGGAAAATCTCTGGTTTTCTCTTTTGGTAAGTTGCGATGTTTCACACTCCCCACCTGAGGAGTTTCGATAGAATGAAATAAAAGTCGGGGAGATTAGGCGGTAACAAAAGATTTACTTTAAGAGGCAGCCATTACTTCTATGTCCAGTGGCAGCAGTGTAAATTGTGAACTAAGTTATTTTTATTGTAAAGCCATTTGTGTTCATCCCTTTTATATGTTTCTATCCACCATTCGTGTACCTTCTTCTAAATTTTATTCAATTTATGGTCAATTATGGTTAATTTGAGATGTTAAAAACTAATTTACATATTATGAAAGAATCTGATGTAACTTAATTTTAAGTTGTGGTAGTTGCAGTGAGATTTAGCATAATAAAACAAAATATTACAAACAATTGTGCCATAAAGCATTTGCCAGGTAATTTTAGGGCACAAAGATATATAAATAACAATGATATAATATTTTTTAAAGCATAAAACAACTAACAAAAAGTATTCAAACTTAGATCTGGCTTTAAGAATTTTACACGTTAACCAAGTGAGTAGCGTGTCTGCCTACTGAGCTATTTATCCTGGGTTTGATTCCCAGCATGGCCGAAAAATGTATCATTGGTGAAAAATGGGTTTATAATTTCCATGGTGTCTACTACTCAACTTGACCAATGAAATCCCCGACCTTTTCCCTGATCATTTCTTAAAATTCCCGACTAAAAAGGATCCTTCTAACTCCCCCTCTCTCCCCCCAAGCCTCGTTTTTCTATTAATATTTTTATGAATATTAATAAGTTTTAAAATTTAAATAAACATGTTTTGTAAAAATTTGTACTAACATTGTTTACTAGGGATTAAAAATAAATTACACAGCTACAAACAAAAAAATAAGTTTGAATCACATAATAATTTACTGATTTAATGATTATTGTATTTTATATTTTGAGTAAAACAATTTCCTAGATTTTTATTGTAATTTACCAAATTCCCGACTTATTCCCGATCACTTCAAATTCCCGATTTTCCCGGATGGTAGACACCCTGAATTTCACAATGATAAATTAACAGTTGTGGACTGGATGTTGGGGATGTCCTAGTCTAAAGATAGATTATTGAAGCTACGACAGGCCTAGCAAGCCGATAGTGGAAAATATATAACTAATTCGGCTTTGAGAATATTTCATATATTTGATTCGCTTCAAATTAAAAAGGTGGATTTCGCACACCCTTATAATTTAATATATTTCAATGATGTAAAAACTATTAAAAGGAAATGTTTGTTGTGTAAGTTTTGATTGCCAAAAGTGACAACTGCGCAACATATGGGCCTGCAAGATCATATTATTTGGCCCATGGATACAATGAAAATATATCCGGTAGTCAGTACATGTTTCCTAGATGTGAGATAAGGCTATTTGTAAGTAAATTAGGGTTTATGTAGTTTGATCTCCGACCTGTAATCCTCTCCTTCAAACTGGTACACTGATTCAGAGGGTCCTGTATCCATTGTAAAGTTTCTCAAAGAGGATTCTCCTAGAGTTTCGAGCTTTTGTTTCAATTCTTCTGTCTAGAACAATTACAACAAAATAACACTTCATTGAAATGCTACACAAAACCAACATAAATATTAAAAACTAAAGGTGTGAGAGTACTTAAAAATTCGAGTTAAGTTTAGGCCGTTATTTAAACTTGACATTTTATTTTTCTGCCAAAAATGTAAAAAATTAGAGTACTCAAATTTTTTTTATCTTGTCTGAAAAACAATTAATTGGATTCAATTTTAGGATATTTCTTAATGAACATAATATCCCAATATTTACTTATGTCTGGTTAGAAATATAAAACCTGCGCAACTATATTAAATTTGGTTAAAAATCTGGAGTTGTGTGATCAAAAGGGTTTTTTCACAAAACTTATAGTTCTTAAAAATTAATATTATTGTTGTGTCTATTATAGAAATTAAATTTTAAATAAATGTCATATAAATATTGCTATATATTCCTTAGAATTAAATATAGGTTTTCATTCAAACTAGATTTAAACTCTACTCGAAGTAATAAATGCCTATTCACACACCCCTATTAAAATATAAGAAAATAATTCCCAAAACTTCAAAATAATAAACAGCTGTGGTAAAATAAGATTAAGATAAAAATTGCACCAAAAGCTGTATTTACTTGAAATAAACATTGAAAGGAGGATAAAAGGGCAAGGCCTCAGAAAAATGTAGGTATTCTAAGCCCTAAAGTTTATGAGAAGACCACCAACATTGAATGAAAGTTACTTTTAGTATTCAGCATTCTAGAAATATGTTTTATTTGCTTTATTAATCATAAAGTTATCTAAAAAGTTATCAAAAGCTTCCAATAATATTCCCTATAAATAACTGTATAATTTATCTTCGCATTGTTAATTAAATGGACAAGGAATGTAAAACAATTGTATTTCTGTCTCCTCACCATTGTGAAACATGAGTTTTCAAATTTTCAAATAAATGGCTTCCTATAAAAATAAGATTGTGTTGAGTAAAAAAGTGAATCAGTTTGAAACTTCGGTACTGTGAAAATTCCCTTTAGGGTTTAAAATTTAAGCACTTATGTGTGTAAAACCTAAGCATATTAATTTTTTTAAAAGACCTTTTTTCCTAAAATATAAACTAGATTATGCGATAAAAAAACTCCATGGCGTTAGCCAGCAATCGAGACAAACCGAAAGAGCGGCCATCTGTTGACAAAGATTGTGTCAACTTTAAGAGATAAAAGTTGTAATATGGCCAACACAACAAACCCCCCTCTGCCCATTAATCTCAGTTTTCTATACCGGAGACGCTAATTTTTGTATTCAAGTAACTCCTTATTTGTCCTCATGAGGTTGAGTTAGCCCCATTCCAGACCCACTGCCTCACAGAAAACCTGGAAGTGGCGGGGATTGAACCAGGGAACACTAAATCTGTAGCATGGAGCTCCAACTAAAGAAGCTATCGATTACGCAATAAAATCTAAGAGAAGTGTTCCAGTTCAAACCTTTGCTTCACCCTTCTCAAGAATAGTGTCGATATCCTCTTCTGTGATTTCAGAGTCTTTCGAAGCAAACACATGATTCGCTCCGTGTCTAATCATGTTCAACATTTCATCTTTGTTAAGTTGGTTTTGTTTGCTGTCAACCAGACGTCCTAGAATCATTGCAAACAATCAATATAAACAAACAAAATAAGGACTTATTTATTTGATTTTTATGCTTTAAACCTGCTGTAATTGCTATTAGTGACCTAAGACTATCACTAATAATTAGGGATGGGACCTCAAATCCTTAGAATTCCTCTTATAAGGATATTTGAGATCTGAGGATTCAAGAAATTTTTTTATTCAAAATTCAAATTAAAAAAAAAATTAATTTTCCATATGAATTTTTTATAACTCTAATACTGCTTACTGGTGGTTCAGAATAAACTATAATTATATAATGAATTTAACAAGAAGTCCCCAGACCCGTAGTTTAACACTTAACTGAAAGTATGAATGTTATAATAAATGGATTATAAGAATATTAGCATTTATGAATTCTTTATATTTTTCTATTATTTTTATAATTACTCCTATGTTTATCATTTTTCTCAAGATTCATATTTGAATTTGAGATATGGAATTCATAAATAAAATTAATATTCGATTGAGGAGAATTGTATATTCAACCCAGCTCTAATTAATTATTATATGTCTAACTTCACAGGACCATAGAAGAAAGATTTTTAAAGAAATTCACCACCATTTGCCTAAAAAGAAAGGTTAACTGATTTCCGAGAAGTCGGCTGTGCGTATTTAACTTATGAGGTAAAGCTTATGAATAAAAGACCCCATCAAATTACAAAGAGATTTGGTGTGGGCATGTAGAAAAGATTGTGAATGCAGGTTAGACCACTATACCTGGATATCCAAGGTTCTTTCACGGCCGGATGCCATGAGAATACTTTTCAATGCTCTTTCATAGCAAACGACTGCGCAGATCTCCTTACACACCATCTCATTTACCCTTAACATTAACATGCTCGAAGTCTGTTGAGTATATGGAGAGAGGGAACTATATTTCCGTTTCTTGGGTTTGTCCTTCATGTTATTTGTCTCTATTACATGTTCTTAAGTGACCTACTATTCTTTAACAACATCCTCTATTCACCTTTTAAGTCGCATTAAACGTTTCACACTACTGCCCGATTAATTCTGGTAGAATGAAAACATAGGTCGGCGGATTGGGCGGTTATGATCAATTTTATTCAAGATGCAGCCTTACCTATTTGTCCAGTGGCAGCAATGTAAAGTGTGAACTGTGTTATTATTTTAATTGTAAGAGCCATATTGTCCTTTTTTCCTTTTATATGTTTCCATCCACCTATTCGATACCTTCTTTCAAATTTAACCAAATACCTCAAAGAGCGAAAAGCGGTTTTCCTTAAAGAGATATATAAAATAGGATAACCATAAGTAGGGGTGTGCAAATTTTCAAAACAAACATCAGCCTTGACATCGCTCCGAGAAAAAAATCCGACTTTGAAAATTAAGACGTTTTGCTTGACAGCTAAAATACTCAACTTATGTTCATTATTATTGCCATTTGGAGTGATTGTATACATAAAAAATCTATATTGGTTTGGCCAAAATCTGAAGTAATTGAATTAATAATGATAGTTAAATCAAAACTTCAACTTGGCTTCGAAACAAATGGTGTAGGTTCAAAAAAAATTCCAGCTTTGAGAATTTGTCAATAAAAATATTGACCACTAATATTTTCAATTAATGGACAATTATTGCCATTCTGAGCTGTTTTATGCATAAAGTTGTATAAACAGCCATAATATAATATTTTCTCAAGCATAATGCAATTAACAAAAAATATTCAGACTTTGATTCAGCCTCGAGAATATTCCTTACGTTCAATTCGAGTCAGCTTAGAATCAAAAAAGTGGACTTGGCGCACCCCTTGGAATAGGAAATAAACATATGACTATGATGGATATATTTTGATACCCTATCTGGTTCCTTTCTCTTCTTACTTCGTACCGCACACTGAACTAGTCACCGTTGAAGTCGTTCACTGAATATCTAAATATAAAGAGTAAAATTGAGTAAAAAAAAAATCCTCAGATTTATTTGTTCTTCTTACCGCACCCACCTTGTTGGATAACAAGTTTGTCAAGCCTCAGTTTCACCTCTGCCCTCTCCACTATCTTTTCCTCCACCGTGTTCTCTGTGATGAATCGGAACACTCGTACTTGTTTCATCTGGCCAATACGGTGAGCACGATCCTAACAAAGCGATAAGACATGTCATTATTATTATTATTGCTTTCCTCAATTCAATTTATTAAATTTTATCCACAATTCTTATTTCTCAACATTTTCATATTAAATATTTTTATCTACAACCAACCACAAATTAAAGATCCAAAAATATTATAACTGTGGCGAGAAAAATAAATGTTGATCTCATGTCCAAAGTTAAAAATGAATCTCATAAATTTGAAAAATAAATGTTGATCTCATGTCCAAAGTTAAAAATGAATCTCATAAATTTGAAAAATAAATAAATAAAAAAGCAAATAACTGCTTAAAAAAATCATATTAATTAAATTTAATCAAAATTGAGTTATATTAAACATAATACATTCAACATAAAATGAAATAAAATATTTTACAGTGAAAGGAACATTTACCAAGTGTAAATTTCACAAACATCTAAACAAGTATTGTGAAGAGTAAACAGTATCTACATTATCAGAGATACAATAAAGCACAGAAAAATACTTACAATTCACTCAAATTTGGCTAGACTATATAGGTTTAGAGTTCAAACCTGAGAATATTTTAAAGGCCTTGACTTTCAAAATTCGAATTAAATTAAAAATCATAAAAGTTCGAGCAGATACTCAACTCGAAACATTTATGAACTCTCAAAATTCTGAGTTTGATTAAGTTTATTCAATTTCAAGATATTATTTCATAGCAAATAGAGTTCCTCAATATTTCCTTTTGTTTGATTTAATTTTTTTTAGCTATATCAAATATAGTTAAAAATCCAAATATGTGTGATTATAATTTTTTCACAAAAAAAATAAATTAACTCTGAAAAATCTATGTTTGTACTGTTATGATTTAAAAATGGATCTCTTAGAGAAATTAAACTTAAAAAATACAATATTCTCATTCAAAATTTACTCCAAGAGAAACATGCCTAATCGCACACCGCTAATAATAAAATGAGAATACGAAATTAATTCCAGCCTGTGGCCGGATAAATTTAGAAAAATGGCTTCCATCTTCCTGTGTCTTTCCACCATTCTTGAATCTTCCACTCTCCCTCACACCATTTCCATTATCTGTTCCTCCTATCTGATTTATTCCTTGGTCTACCTCGCGGTATTTTAACTACAAACTTCATCTCCATCATTCTTTTTGGGATTCTTTCCTTTGCTATTTTCAATGTGTCCGTACCATCTTACCCTTGCTTCTCCTACCAATAGTAAATATTTCCTCACCATGGCCTGAAGATCCATCTGCGGATTCCAGTCAGAGTCATATATGACGACAACGTCAGCAGTGGCCAAGTTGATCCCTAGACCACCGGCTCGAGTGGACAACATGAATAGGAACTTCTCGCTACCTGGGGCGTTGAACTCGTTGATCTGCCTTTGACGATCCTCATGGGGAGTCTGACCATCCAAACGGCAATACTAAATTCAAAATAAGATCAACATAAATATTTAATTAGTAAAACATGTTTTATTTATAAGGGTGTCTGAAGCTTTGAATTATATGATTTGTCTTCACTCTGAAAAATAAACTCGTTTCAACAATTACTTATCGTCTCAAATAAAAGAGAATTTAGAGATAAAATACTAATTTAGGTTAAATTATTATTACTCAGCGCAGTTATGTATATTAAGGGTGTGCGAAGCTTTAAAAACTTCGACTTCTCTTTTAACATTCATTCGCTTCAACTTTGATCTAAAAGTAGAAATTCCAGATTCGACAATAGCAAAGCTTCGTTCAAAAAATATTTAAAGTTAAAACACACAATTTTTTAAAAAAAAGTCATTTTCTGTTGTTATTTCTATCACAAATTAATGTTTGCATAAAAAATCTAAAACAATTAAATTACTTTTTCTGATAAATTAATTTTTAATTTTATGACTAAATGTGTTAATTATGTTTGAGATATGGCATTTTGTAAACTATATTTAATACCTAAATTTACAAAGTTATGCAAAGTATAAGATTTTTTATCAAACATTCAACATTCTTTTAAATCTCATCTCTCTCTTATCTCATATTTTTCGATTCCACTTAGCTTTGAATTGAAACAATTGACTTCGCACACTTCTAATGAACATTACAAATTAATCATAATATAAAAATTATGTAACCTACTACTATAACTTGTTACCAAAGGCATATAGTTAAATAAAAAGAATAATTTTAGCCGTAACTTTAATACTCCTATGTACACTTAAATTTAAGTTAATTGGTTCCCATTGTCTAATAAAAAAATACCAAATTTCCAGACTGAAATTGAACTTTTTATTTAATGAGACCCAATGAATTTTATTAATTCAGATTAATTTAAATAATTTGATGTTTAATTATGTAAGTATTTATTAAAATTCACACCATGAATTTTATATCTTTTGTCAATCATAAAATCCAGTTTGAAATGTATTTATATTCATATAAAAAATGCTTGGTTTAAAAAAAATACATAATTATAGTATCTGCATTAGGCCTACGTCAAGTTTATAATATGAATAATTATTGGTTTGGTTGGATCAAAGTTAAATGAAAAAAATTACCCCAGCTTTCTCATAAACTATTTTTAGCAATACATTAATAACATACACTAGAGATTTAAAACTAAACAAAGATGGCTAAGAAACTAACCTTGTAGCACTTCCAATGACAGTAGTCTTCTAGAATATCTAACATTCGAGTCATCTGACTAAAAATAAGAACTCTTGAGTCTTGCTCTTGCAGTCGAGGTAACAACTTGTCCAAGAGCACCATTTTACCACAGTTGTATACCTGAAAATAGTAAATAAGTCAGTATAAGGTCTAGAAATGAGATGAATCCACTTTTACTTGAATCTGAATATTATTTCTTTTCCTTCCGGATCTGAAACCTAGAAAACATGATAAGTATAAGTGTTTCATTCTCACATTGGTATAAGCTACTTTTTTTCACTTCAGATTTTATTTGTAGTAAGTGGTAAATTAATGATTAACAAGTCAAATAAAAATCATATCAAAAATGATAGTTTTTTTATCTCAAAACTCTTAAAGCATTCAAGGACTATGTCTCTCATATTGATCCCTATATATTTTTTAGCACCACATCTTACTACCTGTTCGAGTTATTTGCTCGTATATTAATTAAGCCAATGGTTTTAGGGACTAGGAGGGTTATATTTATAGAAAGTGTGATCGCATGTGTGGAGGGAGAGTGTAAAACCATTTTGTAAAAATCAACCTCAATGTACCCGACCGAAATTCAAACCTGGATCTCCTCGTCGTCGGCAGTCTAGTCTATCATGAGAGTAGCGCGTTAGACTACGCGGCCACCGAAGCGATTGATCCCTATATTTCCCTGTTCCAAAATTAGAAAGTAACAGGTACTTACAAGATGTTGATCTGTCGTGTAAGGGGGTCCTGGTTCGGCTCCATCAAAAAGGTATGGGTGGTTTGAGCACTTTCTGAGCTGCATCAAGATGTTTTGGAGCCGCATCTTTTCAATCTTTCCAGCGCCGTTCACAATGTCTATGTCCTTCATCAAGACCTTGGTGTACCTGTTCGAATATTTTAAATAAACAAAATGTGAGAAAATTCTATGATAATGACTAAATTATTTTCTCTGAGGCTAAAAACTAAATTAAGTGTTGTGATAAGTAAAATCACGGCTAACAACTTTTAGTAAAATTTTATAGTGTAATCAAAAATATATATATCTTAAGCAACAACTAAGAACTTTATTTACCATTCTCTTTGCATTTTACTCAAACCGATGTAAACTTTCACTTCCTTCTTTGGTTTGAGTTTTTTTTCCACTTCAGATTTCAAACGACGAAGAAGGAATGGACGTAGGACCTAAAATAAATCAGAAATGATGGCAATCTAATTAAAACTATAAACAAAACTTGCGCTTAGCATGTGTTTTAAGACTCGGATCAACTTCAAGAGAAACAATGTGTTGTAACACACCTGTTAAAATAGTTTCAAATAATCATTTTGGTAAAAAAAAAACCGAGTAAAAATTAAATCAAGTAAAAAAAGACCTACCCTATTTCCACCAAAAAGTTTACTTCACTTTTTGAAATGTATCATATTTAATAGCGTAGAAACCTTTTTATGCTGATTTTTAAACTAAATATTTAAGAGGGCCTTATATGCACATATTCCAAAAAATGCCTAAGTATTCAAAGAATAAAATAACTGATAAGCATACTAAAGACCTGACAACCATTTTACTAGTGCAGTTTGAAAAAATACAAGTTCATTTCATTTCCTTTCGGGGGAGTAGGTATATAAAATCAAGTTTAAAAGCCATATAACTCTGCTATTTTCTGTCCTCTCACCTGGCATTGTAAAATATAGCAATATTTCGTTTAAAAGGGAATTTTAGTCCAATTGTGAGGCAAGAAATACTTTTTTTTTTGTTTGTCAAAAGTTAGAGAGGGTCTTATATTCAATGGGGTTTTATTTGCAAGTTAATACGTTAATTGTATACAGTTTAGAAGTTGTTGGGAAAGGTAATTGGAACAAAATGTACTATGTTACAAACACAACATGTAATTTTTTTAAATAGATATATAAGTTTTAGCAACAAATCAAGATGTAAGGGAAGTAGTTTCCCAAGTGTACTTACGGCGTGAAGTCTCTCCACTAGTGAATTGTCCCCCATGAAGGTGTTAGTGTTGAACCAAGCATCAAAATCCTGTAAAAACATATCAATAAAATGAATTTATGATACGAATGAAAAACACATATCAACGAGCAACCAGAAATAGTTTGTTACTTACATCCGCAGTGAAAGTTTATACATAAAATGTTGCCAACATAAAGTTTAAAATTTATGTATTGAATTTTCCATTGAGTTTTGGGTTTATCTTAATTAATTCGAAAGAAGCAACGATTTATCAGTGACAGTATAAGGTAAAATACATATACTTTTATTTGCTTAACTTTTTAATGCATTGTATGTTGTAGGGTCAAAATGAAATAACAAAACTATTTTAAATGTTTATCATGTGAATCAAGTAGGCCATGAGGCTATGAACATTGTCGACCAATAAACAAAGTTAGTAATCGATAGTAATTCAATATTTTGTCAAAATGACAGTCAAACTATTTAAAATATAAAATAATAGTTTGCAAAAAGCAAATAAGAAATAAACTTACCTTAACATTGTTCTTAAAGTTAAATACTACAGTAGTAATTTATCCAAATAACCATTCTCAGCCGAAACGTAAGCATATTATGACGAAGTCTAAACATTAATAAAGTTGACTACCTAGTTTTATGATTTTATTATTGTGTCCTTAGCATTAAAAATCAATAATCAAACAGTATCAAACTAATCAATATATTACCAATAAATTGATAGCACCCATCTTTTGTTATTAAATCCACCACGGAGATCAATTTGTCAACAAGTATGTAACATGAAGGTTAATAATAGTAATTATTTGATTATTTAAAGTTTCATTCGTTTAAAATTGCGAATTTTGTGCGATAAACAAGAATATCATACAGTAAACAACAGCTTCGAATGAAATCACCTTCAGTACGTGCAACCGATATTTGAGTCCCAATCTCCCCTTCACCAGAAATCCAGTCCAACACGAGAGTGACACATTAGACCCTGCAATCACTGATGCGAGTTTTTAAATATTAAGTTAATCATTAAAATTATAATTCTTAACAGTCCAGAAATTATTAAAGAGGCTGAAAAATACAAACGTTAAACAAAAAACGTGTACTCACATCGCTGGACGTGAACACCTCTGGCAACAAGAAGTTAAGAAGTGACCAAAGTTCGTGCAGGTTGTTCTGCAAGGGGGTCCCGGTCAAAAGGAGACGGTTGGTCGTCTTGAACTCTCGTACTATTTCCGACAGCTTGGACTTTTCGTTCTTGATGCGGTGGGCCTCGTCAATCACCATGTAGCGCCAGTTAAATTTTTTGAACACACTCTTTTCCTTAATCACCATTTCATAAGAGGTCACACACACATCCCACTCACCTGGCATCAATGTCTCACGGATAAATACATTCTGTAAATCAATTGGAATAATTTTAGTATAATGTGTTTTACTGACTTTGGTGAATATGTATGAAATAAGGTTGACTAAGCACAAGTAAAAACACTAACAAATAATTACAAACTTCAGTATTTTGATGCTTACATGGCATCTTGCTTAGAAAGTAGTTGACTAGTACTGATGTATCTTGTATGTAGCTTGTTTCCCCTGGAGGTGATTAAAATTTTACAAAGCGATCCAAAAGTCCGGATCTTATAAAAAAAATAACAAACATAAGAAGTTTACTTTTTTTTTCACCTGCTGTTCAGGTTATATGTTTTTGTGATAATTACTCTAATGGAATTAATGTCCTTCTATCCTCCTTTCAATGTCTAATCCAATGGAATTAAGTTTGTGAGGGGAATGTTAGATGTCACGAGGAGAAACAGGATAGGAATGAAGTTATCCGGGAAACAGTAGTAGTACAGGGATTATGTGAGAGAGTAGAGGAAGCAGGACTTAGATGGTATCGGCATGTAATGAGGATGGAAAAAGAGTGAAGGCCAAAGAAAAGGTTGGAAATGAAGTACGTAGGAAAAAGACCACAAGGGAGGCCAAGAAAGAGATGGGAGGAGCAAATAACAGTTAAAGTGAGAGGAGAAGAATGAAAGAGATTAAAGGAGGAAGAAAGGTGGAAGGATAGAGGAAGATGCAAGCATTTTACTAAACTGAACTGGCCACAGGCTGGAAACAGTTGACGACGACGATGATTCTAAAGGAATGTGGTAGGGACGAGAAAGGAAGCATTTTAGAGGTGATCTACCCACATTTGTATGGGAAGATAGTGAGAAACAGAAAAACCTTAGTAGAACTGATCTGGATTCAAACCTCAATCCCCCCGTCCTCAGCAGGTCAGTCTAACCCAAGAGTGACACCTTAGACCATTTGGCCACTTCTTTAAATTCAAAATGGAGTAATCCAGTGTTTGTGTTATTTGTACTTTCTTCTTGGGGTTTGATAAAGGCATCAATGCCGAAATATTATTCTATTTATGCACTCACACATATTTACACTACAATATTTTACCACCACCACCACCACCACCACCACCACCACCACCACCACCTCCCGAGGAAGATGTTATAAAATATAATAGCATCAAGACATTGAATTTTTTTTTAGCACCGCGTNTTTTACCACCACCACCACCACCACCACCACCACCACCACCACCACCTCCCGAGGAAGATGTTATAAAATATAATAGCATCAAGACATTGAATTTTTTTTTAGCACCGCGTCTTACTACCCGTTCGGGTTATACGCTTAAGTACTAATTACTCTAATGGATAAGGAATTGGGAAGGTTAAATTAGAGAAAGTGAACCCGCATTTGCGTGGAGGGAGAGTGGAAAACCATTTAGGAAAAACCACTCCCAGTTCACCCGACCGAGATTCGAACCTCGATCTCCCCGTCCTTGGCAGTCGAGCTCAACACGACTGGCGTGTTAGCCAACTACGCCACCGAGGCGGGTAAGACACTGAAGTGTGTGTAAATATGTGCTAGTGTTTTTACTTTTATTTGTGCTCTATTATTTTCCTTCTATTCTATTATTTTATTTCAATTTTTTTTTGTTGCTATTTCATAAATAATATGATAAATTCTGTTATTTTTTACACTTGCACTAATTCGCGATAGAAATAACCGCAGAAATTAAAATTTAACATAAATATGTGTTTTGAGTTCAGCCTAAATTTTTTTTTGGCAAAGCTTCGTAAATGTTGAACACTATTTTTCTATCGAATAGAAGCAAAATCGAACTTTTCAAAGCTTCGCACATCCCTACAGACATTCAGTTAAAAATTATTTTATTTTATTTTATAATTATGAATATGAGTTTCCTTAAAATTTGAAAACTAAGGATTTATTATTTGAAAGTTTTTATCCCTAGATAGTTTTGACTATAGATATTTTTTGCACACACTTTAATATTTATTTGGTCTTAGAAAAATAAACAAATCGGCACGCGAGAATGCAAGTCTTTTATGTCTAATTTTCCACTTTTGTGTAAAAGAGCATTGAAGTTTGACCAGGTGTATAATCCAATGTTACTAGATGACAACTCAAGTTTGTATCCTCTTACATCAATATATAGTAGTCTCAATTTCACCAATTTCACTACAGGTGAACCATGTGCATTCTAAATAGGTGTTAACCCCAAATATCTCAAATTTAACAATTTTGGCGATAGAACACTTGCATTCTCAAGTGACAAGATTTTATTTGTTCAAGAAACACAAAATAGGACTTAAAAAACAAGTTTCACAGAAATTAATTGGTTTTTCACTATGTTGCTTCCGCTTACCCTTGTTTCCTGGTCCCCTATGAGGCAAACTGCCCTAAGAGAAGGGACCCATTTCTTGAATTCATTCATCCAATTAGCTAACGTTGACTTCGGAACAATAACAATATGAGGACCAGGAATATTTCGATAATGCTTCATATACCTATGGGGAAAAAAATGTATTACAACTAGTTATCATTTCTTGAAAATTAAATAAAACCAGCTATCAATTTAGGCATATTTCATTTAAGTGTTTTTGGAAAAGCGCGAAAGTAGTATTTTTAATGTTTACAAATTCAGTCATTTATATGGAATAAAAAGGCTAAAATTATGCACTAAAAATTTGCAAATGGCTGCTGCAAGTCACACAAAGTTGGCACATGCAAAGCAAATGTTTACTTTGTTCTCACCAACAAGTTTCGGGAGTGTGATATATTTTTATAGTCATTATTATTATGATTATTGTAAGTAAATCCATGAGGCATGGAAAAAAAATCAGAAAAGAAAATAAACTAAATAAGTTTTAAAACATAATTTCCCCTAACCTTTAGAAAAATTGTGCTTGAAAAATAATAGAAAAAATATGCACTGTATCACACCCAAAACCATATTTTGACATTTAGGTTACTTAAATAAACTTATATATTTCATGATTTAGAGATCACAATAGGTACCATAAAGGAAAAATAAACAAAAAATTAATACAGTAAAATCTCTCAATAGCAGATATCTTTCAAGATCAAAAAAATGTCCATGATAGAGAAGTGTTTTAATCATACATCTTGAACACCATTTAATTGACCAGACCAGACAAAACTGCTGGAAAAACATATGCTGATACATGCTGATATATGGTGATAGCCCAGGAGGGGTGGGAGGTACAACTTTGAACTAGCATATTTTTATTTTATTTATTTAGGACCACGTCTTACTACTGGTTCGGGTTATACGCTTAAGTACTAATTACGCTAATGGGTTAGGAATTGGGAAGGTTGAATTTAGAGGAAGTGAACCCGCATTTGCGTGGAGGAAGAGTGGAAAACCATTTAGGAAACCCCCCCAGTTCACCCGGCCAAGATTTGAACCTCGATCTCTCAGTCCTCGGCAGCCTGGCTCGAAACTAGCGTTTTCATTAGTCAATTTGTAGATTATTTTATATATTTCCTTATCGAGGGAAGGTGGGACTGCTCAAACTTCATGTAAGATAATGGTATTCCTAACATTCCTACAATAACATACTGTATATGGATCGTTGTTTACCATTTTTGTCTGTTGTTTAGGGATTGTTATGAATAAATGTGTCTTTGGCAGTTTACATGTTTGTTATTGAGAAAGTCTGTTATTGGGAAGTTTTATCACCGTAAAAGCCCATGTTATTTTGCCGAGAACACTTAAAGTGTCAATTATAAAGAAGAATCTGCTTCCCAGACGTGTCCGTTAAGGGAGATTCACTGCGACATTATTTAGGATTATGGAAATGTTTGACCAGTCTGGCAAATTTAACACTGACCCCAGGAGTGATATTGTTTGCAGGGTCTTTCCTAGACCCATCTCATCGGCCAGTATGCCGTTGATGCCGTTCTCGTAGAGCGAGATCATCCAGTTGAGGCCGCGCACTTGGTAATCCCTCATTTCTCCGTTCTTCACATAGGGTGGGGACTGATCGAAACTGATGATGGTCCGACGACTCGAGTTGGTCTCCGCCAACAGTTCCTCATCTTCTTCTTGTTCTGTCTTACGATGTCGGTGACTGAAACATCACAGTGAGTCAGGCGAAACTATGCCCCAGAATATGATTAATAAAACTACTTTTAATTAATTTTTTTAATAACAGAGTTTTACTACCTGTTCAGGTTATACACATATATAATTACTTTAATATGGTAGGTGAGAGGAAGAGATAATTTACCCGCGTTTGCGTTCAAGAAGAGTGGAAGACCATTTATGAAAAACCAAACTCGGTAGATCCGACCGGGATTCGAACCCAGATCTCGTCTTCAGCAGGCCAATCTAACACGAGAGTGACACTCTAGAGTCTAGTCCATTTGGTCACGTGGCCTAGGACGTCACTCTTGCATTATACTGGATTGCTGGTGACAAGAAGATGAAAGTTTAAATTTTAGTTATGTATAGTGACTAAAAATAGTGTTTAAATAATATGCTACAAAGACATTTAATACATCAGTTTATTTGCAATCGTGGTTTAGTCTATAGAGGGGGTCACTCTTGACAATGCTTATCGTTGAATTATTAATAGCACAGTCAAATGTGATCAATAAATAAAAATAAAAGGAAACAATATATGATTCATAAGTACCGTACATCAACCATAATAAGTGATATAATATTAAAATTATACCATATAGCTTGCATTTTTTTTAATATTTAATATTAATAAATAAAATTGTGAATTTATATAATTTGTAACACTTTCTTGTTTCTAGGCTAAATATATATATTTAGATATATATAAACCATTTTCTCTGACTGATTACAAAATTCTTTGACAGTTTCTTGGGCATTATAACTTTCTTGACATTTCTCGGTTTTTACTATTCTCCAATGACTGTGGACAACCTGCTATACAATTTTACATCCCCTATTTCACTTCCAACCTCGGCGAGTACTTACTCTCCAGGATCTCCAACAATGGACTTGTTCAACTCAACATTCTTCCGGGGTCTACCTGGTTTCAATTTCAGCGGGCTTGACACTGGTTTGTCTCGTTGATTGTTGGACATAAAATGGGTAAAAATCTCTGTTTGCTTCAGTAAAAACTCAAAACGTTTACCCCTGTCCGTTTCCTAAATAAAAATAAAATACAAGTTAACAAATATTACATACGGGTAATTTTTATCGTGTTTTTTTATTATTAGCACCTGAACCCTACTAATTTCACTTGAGATGCCTTGACACATTCAAAATAAATTTACATTTTAAGTTGTCAACTGAGATTAAAGAGTATCCGCCTATATATCCTAAGAAGTGGAAGAAAAACACTTTAATGATATTTTATTTGAGATGGGATTAAATTTGAAATTTGGTTTGATTAATGATTAATTGGGGATGGAGTTAATATTGTCATTTACACAGAGTATAATTATAACATTTTATTATAAATGGGGTTAAAAAATAATATGATGTGTTTAAAATGTTTCCGAACATTGGTGATACAGTAGGCTTCCTATACTTACAACTTTGGTTTCATAGTCTTCCACCTTTCCTCGTGATGAAATTGTATCAGCAGAAGATGCATTCTGTAGAGGATAAAACATGGACTATTAAAAATGTGACTCTAGTATTAGTTGATAGTGTGCATGCATTAAAAAAAGAGAGAATAGAACTGATTATGTCAACATTATTTATTCTTAGGTGTTCTGTCTTATGACAGGTCTATTACTTTTGTCAGTGAACTTAGACTACCAATGCCTCCTTCTGCCTACATAATTTTTTTTTTCTTTCAAGTCATCCGATATTTGAATCCTGCTCCTTCATATTGTTAACTTAGATAATATATATATATATATATACATAGTGAGAAACAAGGCTTTGGCCTTTATGTCCAGATGCCTGTTTGTAGTGTAGGCTATTCATTAACAACTAAACAGCTTTGTCTTGTAAATAAAATAGGTAGTAATAAAAATATCAACTCAGCAAATTGTAATACTATACATGTTAAAGTAAAGTAATAGAGAGGTTCTCATGTTTGTAATGATGCTGTTTTGGACCCCTCTCATATATTAAAAAAGTCATGGATGAAGTGAATTTTTCTTTCAAGTATTGTATGTAAAATATCCTTTTAATACTGCATCCATGGAGAATCATGCACTTTTAGAAATAATGTCAAAGTATTGCGCTTCAAAACCCTTCTTTTTCTTTAAATGATCAACTCAGTAGAATTTAGCAAAATCTTGTGACTTGCTGGCTCTCTCTACCCAATAGGAAGCTAGCTTTCACAACACCTGTCGCCAGGACTCTTTCTATTAGTTTTTTTGACACTGGTGACAAGGGGTCCAAGAGGCAAGGGGTAGGTCATATATAAGACACTTGTGCGTATGAATCAGCAGCAGAGCCAGTAACTTAAATCCATAGTATACATTAAATATATTAGAGAGAAAAATCACAGAAAAGCAACCTGTGAAGTTAACAAAAACTGTTATTTTATATATCATATCTTCAGTACGAAAGTAAAATCATCTAGATAAAATGTGTGCAACATCAACAGTCTTTTTAATTTCATAATCATAAGTATCAAATATACTCAGATCACATAACTGCGAGCAAATGCGCAGTAAGGCATGCTCGCGTCTTCATCATCACAAAACCAAATATCATTATAGATACTGTTCAATAACAGTAAATTCATATCATCTTAATTCGCACCGTATCGCGGGTCAATATCAATATATAAAACCATATCTCCATAATTGGCGCCCAGCCCATAATGACAGAGTTAACTTCACCTTTACATGATTTAAAGAGTTGTCAAGGTTTAAACTTTCACACTACGTGAACGTTAAATGAAGGGTACGAGTTCTAGCTAGCCAATAATGTTGCAAACATTAACAGGACTATTTAGTAGGCTACTTCATTTGTTTATTTATGGTATGCAGAAGACTTCTTCTGTATAGTTTGTCCAAATCTCACAAATTTTAAAACATCATAGCATTATGTTTCACTTTATTTTGTATCCAGTAAGGTCCTATTGCAAATTGTTGCTGCCTAATCAGTCCTTAGGCCCTAATGTTTGGGTTTCATTTTTAATAAGCAATTAGTTTTCAAACAGTCAAAATTAATTAAATATGTATTTTAATGTTACGTGAAGCCTGATCACATACTAGTTTCTTTATGGGTCATTCTCAAATTGAGGGACAAATAGGAAATCCAAAAATAAAAATTTCAGGAAAAGTATAATTTATTGCCTGATTACACAAAATTAGGGCAGAGTTTGATTATACAGTTTTCTTGGTTTTTTTTTAGTTTTACCAAAGTGGCTACCCATAATCCACCACTTCGCTAATGCTGTTTCAGATGCACATAAATATGTTATATTCTCTAAAATCCAAATAAAATATGTATTTTTACTAAGTATAGGATACCATATTTTTTTAACAATAATATTTAAAAAATATATAAGTCACATTTTTTAAAATTTGTTGGAATTAGTATTTTATAAGTGAACATACAAAATTTGTGTATCAATGATAAATTTTCCTAAATCCAAAGAAAATTAAGTTTTACATTTCTCATCATTTTTTATTTATGTTTTAATAGCTCAAATGTTAATAATATGCTATATATTAATATTTATTTTTTTACTATGACTGTTATGAGAAATAAGTGATTTTATTGACGTTGGTGAAGTGACGCGGACGTTAGCAAAGTGATGTTTGGGAAAACAGCCATTTTCATCACCAAGCAACATTACGCGAAGTGATAACACCATTTGTGTTACCAAGCAACGTTAGCAAAGTGATGTTTTTGGCGGACTTTGAGTTTCATAACCATAATATAAGTATAAAGAGGCAAACAAACATTTAGGTTAGTTACTGCCTTCATTTAGGTTCAACTGAACTGGTTTTGGATTAGTTATTTCAAAATCTCCAAATTATTTTAACGTTAGCAAAGTGATTTGCAATTAACATACTCTATAGGCCTACTATTTACCTGAATTTTCGTATTTTGACCAAATAATGTTAAATAAACTTTTAACTAATGAAATAACAAGAACTGGTAAGTACAGGACCACAACACACTACGGCTAATAGGGAACAGGGGAGCATTCCGGAAGGTTTCAGCATCAAATTCAAAACATCGTGTTTGTCCAGTGTGTTACTTGGATACAAACATTGATTAAAATGTCGAAATTCATGAACAATTTATTGAAATGGATTATTCAAACGAAAATAACAGTATTACAGGAATATTTTAACGTGGTTAAATATTGTTTTACTCTTTTTCTTTATTTTTCGTATAGAACTTCAAAATTTGAAATTCAAAGGTGGGGACAGTTAGCGAGGTGATGAAAGGGACTTTTAATAATTATTTGTTTTTAATATTACCATATTCCAATATTTCTATCAAGTTTCATACACTTTTTACTGATAAAAAAATGTTGCTTGTTATAAAAATAACAAAATATTTATATAGGCAGGAGACATAAATTGTCCCTCAATTTGAGAATGACCCTTATAACTTACTATACTTAATTGAAAGTTAAGTGAACGTTGTTACATTGCGTGAACGTTAAGTTGATCGTGATCCCGGTATAGGACTTCTTAAAAATACACAAATGGGGGGAAATGACCAACCTTTTTTTATTCAGGCCTATACTTGGCAGTATATTACTTAATATTTTGACTCATGTGTCATCAGGAATCACAATGAAATTAAAAGATGGATATATAACTTAAAATAAGTTGGTAATTCAGACTTAATCACGTGTCAAAATTATGTAAAGTGTTTTAAAAGATTAGTTAAGTCAAAATAAATTAGAGTTTTGGCCAAACAAAGCTTACCGAATTTTCTCCTGTATCACCTGTGTCCATGCTGTCTTCTGGTTTTAACATCTCAAATAACGTGTTTTAGTAATTCTACTTGTTAGAGCAACAAAATACGATAAAATTACACAAGAATGGACATTGCAATAAAGGAAAATTATTAAATTCCAATGGTGCTAAGTTGGCGTCACACACTTTGAGATTTGTGTAGAAGCGTTCCAGTCAAACTCTCTCCAGTAAAGCAACTTACTGGGTAGTTATAAAAAATGTTGCCAACATTAACGAAATTTACCTATTTTTGATATAAAAATTTGCATACTTAATTCTAAGTCACGTGGAGATCGTGGGTTAACAATATAGATAGATATACACATAATAATAATAATAATAATTATAGATTTGGTTTTTATATTTCCTAATGTTATTTATTTTTAAGATTGATTCTAATTACTCGCTTGTATACACTGCATGGACTGATTCAGAGATGTATGGCATCAAGGAAAAAAGTGTATAAAAGATTTGTAATTTTTTTAATTTCGCCACTTAACATGGACAAATGAACAATTGTACATAGCTTTTATTTTATTATTTCTACCTTCATGGTAATAGTGAGTCGATATATTTTAAGCCCGTGTCGATACCTTAGGCCTTGGCCGATACTCGATAGGGAAAACTAACAAAAGAAGTCCTACAAATTGTAAACAAACATTAAGTTATTCAATTTGATAAATTGATTAAAAACTATAAAATAATTTGGAGGTAAGAATTCTTATTCTATTCTTTAGAGAAATTGATCATTGGCCAATACTCACCTGTCATATTGAATAACCTTCTTCTAATTTAATATAAATTAAAAAAAAATCGCATATGGTAATAAGATTGACAAGAAATAGGTCTCATCAAACTCATTACTCTTTTCCCATATGTTTTTAATTCCTTCTCTACTTTTTCTTGCTTTGGCCGAATCATGTATGCAGCCGAAGGCCTATTTTAAGCTCGCCTGGAATTTGGTGACCGAAAAATTTACTTAGACCTAAGTTTTTTTTTATCGAACATGGGCCGTGTCTGAATAGTCCGTCTAATGGCCCTTAGAGCCAAGTGCACTAGAAAGCTGCATTGGTGTCGACGTTTTATGGCGGAAGTCATTTTTGATGGTGTCCAAATTCTCTTCCAAGTGTGCTGATGCATTCCAGTTAGATCACTTGACTTTAGGGCACATCATATGTGCCCTAGTTCGCAAACTGGGTTTAAAATAACGTTGTTTATTGGATGAAAGTATTATATACTGTGTGGAAATAGAACATAAAACAAAAATATTGTTCTCTTTGTTAATATAGGTAAATTAATTGGCTGGATTTCTTTTTGAAGTGTGAGAGTCCCTATTCAAAAAAAAATTATTTTCAGTCTCTTAAAGTTAACATTTAGAGTGCAAGGGGGGAATAAAAGGTGATAGGGAAAATGATAGGCTACCCGTATTTCATGTGTGGTGATAATAAGCTAGAGAAACCGGCATGCTGTGTTTTGCTCTGACATGCAGATCTGATTAAAACGACCTGTGAACCTCATCACTTACAAACTAACAAATGCTGTGTAATGTAATGCATACAGTAATCAATTTTTTTTAACAGCATGTCTTAGTATCTATTTGGGTTATAGACTTATGTACTAACCACGCTAATGGTTTTATGGATTGGGAAGTTTATATATTTAGAGGAAATGTGCCCGCATTTATGTGGAGCGAGAGTGTAAAACCATTTTGGAAAAAGACCCTCAGTACACCTGACTGAGACTTGAACCTATATCTCCCCATCATTGGCAGTCTACTCTACTGCAAGAGTAGCATGTTAGACCACATGACCACCAAAGTGGGCTACATAGTAATTTAGTTTGTTTAGGGATCTATGGGGATGGTAGTGGTAACGTAACATCAAAGATACAGTCTTAACAAGCTCTGCAAATCTAGACAATACTTCACACTAACTTTGGTCATTGAAAAAAAGGGGGACTTGAAATACAGGAAAACCTGAGGTGTTTTGTCGAGGTTCAGTCAGAAACTGAGAATATAATAGATTAATCAATAAAATAAGTTGCCATATCAAGGGATGAACCAGAGGAAATAATGTTAAGGCAAAATAAGGAGAGGAGTCTAGATAGACAAGGAGAACAACATCTTGTAGAGCAATGTTGCCTGAACTTTTGACATATACCCCTTCTGAGGCCATGACCTGTCCAAAGTATCACTTCCATCCCTTGTAATGTGATATCATTCAATCAATCTTTAAAATATAGTAATTATTCAGAATTAAGTGAAACATACTTTAATTTTAATTATATTTTAAGTAAAGGAGTAATAAGAGACATAATAAAGGAATACAGTAATGCAACAATACTGTATAATAAGCAATAGGGGTGTGCGAAGGCCAATTTTTAAATGCGAAGTGAAGTCGAAGCGAAGCTTGAAACTTGCGAAGAAAAGTCGAAGTTGAAGTCGAAGGCCTATATTAATTATGTATGCACACAGGCTTACTAATAAACTTAGTACATTATGAATAAAGTTTTAATATTTAGGCCTACTTACAATGTGGAGTTCATAAAATTATTTTGTAAAGTTTACATATGTATGTCTTTTTTTAATCTGCATTTCAATTATAATAATTATAAATTAAATTCTGTTTTCGTTTCCCACTTTCCGTACTAGCCATTTTGAATATTAAAGAAA
>CABFWO010004425.1:14719-65202 GCA_902155825.1 Timema genevievae | reverse complement strand
TCAAGATACTAACATGTTTTTTGGCTCTCCTGTAAAACTTACTTTTTTGACATACGAGGTTGCAGTTCAACACCATCGATATACAGGTTAAACTAACATAATCTTTGGTGTGAAGTATTTTTGTGCAGACGGCATAATGTGCTCTCATTTTCAATAAATTTAATTGTTTTCCTCTAGTTATAATTGGCTCCACTGTATCTCACTGATTATTTTGGGTTTATCACAGCGCCTTACTACCTGTTCAGGTTATACGTTATACACATATATGATAATTACTCTATTGGGTTAGAGAGAAGCATTTGAGAGGTTATATACTCTGAGTTGCATGGAAGAACAATGGAAAACCATTTAGGAATATGTACCCTCGGTAGACCTGACCAGGATTCAAACTTCAATCTCCTCGTAATCTGTGGACCATTTTTAAGATTAAAGTGATGCCCTAGACTATTTGGCTGCTGAAGTGGGTACTACGTTAGATAGTTTGCTGCTTGGAGAGATTATAATTTTGTAGTGTGGTCACATAAAAAATTAAGATTTATAAAGTTTGTTTGCTTATTTTTGTTCATCTATATCTGTTTGTGCAAAATCATTTTTAGAAAGTAACAATTTATATTGCCCTTGAGTAATGTCCATATATTTATCATACGGCGTATTCATGGGAACTTATTATCCTATAGGAGAAACCTCCCAAGATTTGCATTAAATTACTTTTATTTTGAACCAATATAATTGCACCTTAAAAAAAGGGAATATATTGATCACATTGGCCAAAGAGTATCTTTTTATATACCATCTTTCTCCACCAACTTAAATATTTTTATCTGATTTGACTATTTGGAGAACCTTTTATAATACTATGAGTAATATTTTATCAATCCTACATATTATTTGGAACAATTAGTCAATTCTTACAAAATGGGGAAAAAAGTTCTGCTTGTTTGGATTTGGCTTCAGACAAAAGCACTCATCAATGTTAAGCAACGTTCATATCTTTAACAATGTTGCTTATAGACTTTAGTTTACGATTTTTAAAGAAAGGGTCTGTACCATTTGATTTGTGATACCACATACAAAAATAAAGCTATCTTCAGCTGACGTACAAAGGCTTGGATGTATGTGCGACTCAAGACAACCACTTACATTACATTAGAATAGATTACAATAATGCATATGATAACTATACTTTTCTAGAATATCTTGATTTTTCTTATGTCTGAAAAAGGCATATGATAGTTCAAAATTCACAGTATTCTCCTTCCCTTTATTGACTATCATGTTACTTGCTAGTAAGAAAAGTTTATACTACTATAAGAATGAAGGATAAACCAAAACCTTGTTATTGCCTAGTGAAACTGTAATAGTACTCCTGAATTTAATTCACTACTTTTAAAATAATCATACTTGCATTTAAGTTCAATTATTTTATTCCAGATTTTGAATGGTGAGGAATATGTCGAAGGACTGTACATAAGATTTCGAGACTTATCTGGAGGGTCACAGAATTATAACATGGTTACTGTACTTCACGCAGGGGCAACAAGTTATGTTGTTACTAATCTTCGCAAGTATACAAAGTATGAATTCTTCCTTGTTCCATTCTACAAGTCGGTGGAAGGACAACCATCAAACTCGCAAAATGTACAGACTGCTGAGGATGGTAAGTCTTATTGATTATATTAGGTGTTCTGTCTTTTGGCAGGTTTGATACCTTGTCCATATTGAGTCCTCCATCAAGTCTTATTAATAGTTCCATTTTTGAATCCTGAAACTTCATATTCTTTCCTTGTTTGAGATCATCATTCAATTTAATTTGTCACCTTCGTGATCCATTTTAAATTTTATGACATCACTCGTGCCATTGATATACTTTAAAAAAATTGAAATAATAGATTTTATTTTACTATTCATGTTTGAAGGGTAAGCATATATTAATGATAAGATGGTTCATATAATTTTACATATTCTAATTTTTATTTGACTTCAATTGGACCTTATATTTTGTACGTATTAGCGCTAGAACCCAAGCCTACTGGTTACGAGCCAAAATCATGGCCGCACAGATAATCTTGCCAGTTAGAAATGGATTGTTAACTAAATGTTCTTACCATCAATCAATGCGAGGATTGTCTTGTACCCAGGATCATATTTAACTTAATTTTTTTTAAGGCAGGGTCTATGATGTGTGAGATTGTCATCTTCTTGGGGATATCCAAAACACATACAGTAGCTAGTGGTTGGCCTTTTGTATAAGTGGTCAGGGGCATCGCGCTGGGGGGGGTGTCACCACCCTCGCCCCCGATGTTGGTTGAAAGCTTGAACATTGGGAATTTTGTGAGATTTGAGATCTGGAGTTGGGAAATTCTAGGTTTATTCTATGCCCCATTACTTTCTATTATGAAGGTCCTTAACCGCAGACTTGTACAGACAAATTTAAAATTTCCCAACTGTTGATCCCTACTCTCCAAAAATCCCAACTTCAAAAATCATCAAACATTTAAAGGAGATTCCTTGTTTAGTAGAGTGTAGAAATATTAATTAATTGAGTAGTCTAGTAGTGCTGTTGTCAGTAGGCAGAAACAACGGCCGGTGAGTGTATGCCAAATGCGGTATGGAAACGAATCATAAGGGAACCTGAGCTGCCCAGTAGCCAAATTTCACTCAGCCAGCAATGCTTGAAGGGGCAGCATTGTCAGCCAATGTTTTATTTATGGTTTAGTGTTTTAGTTGTGAATTTCGTGGCTGCTAGACTGTCGCAGTTTTATGATTCAAATTATTATATGCTGTACAGCCAATGCCTTAATTAGGGCTTTATTAAATTTTGAAGGCATAAATGCAGTGAGTTCTATGCTACATTTTATTGTGTTCTTATTGAAAGCTCTGACTGATAAAATGAGGACATTGAGGTCAATGTTAATGTTTGACTTCTGATATACACACTAATTTTTCTAGCAAGTATACATACTAGTTTGAATTGAACTGATGTATATTATTTCATTGTTTATTAAAATAAGCTTTCATGAAAGCAATTTAAATGGGCTCAAAGCAACAATGAAGGAAGAGGAGTAGAGGGCTGTGTTACATTGTTACAGCTCTTATAATTTTTCATTTTATTAAATATACTACATTAAACAAAAAATAAGTTTTTTTTCACTCTTTTACATTTTCAAATTTGGGATACATTTTTTAATTTGTTATTTATTGTTCGATTTGCATGAAATTTCGTGTAACCATCTTGTTTAGAGTGTTGATTTCGAGTTTTCCATAAGTTATTTAATAAAATGTAAGGGGAAGCCCCTTTACCCTCACGCGCTAAATTACAATATGTTTTGAATAGTTTATTCCCTTACCAATATTAAAATTTTAGGGCAACTTCCAAATCATATCTGGCCAGAACTGGTTCAGATCTGGGCCAGATATGCCCAGAACTGGATCAGATATGGTATCAAAATACTGTAGAAATATCAATTAGTTCCTTTTTTTTTATTGTTTTATTTTATAGCTGAAATGTTTTTAAATAAACATGGTCAAATTGCTAATTCTTTGATAAAGTTACGAGCGAGTTCTACATCTCAGGGAGCTTGCTAGTTAAATATTGCTTCCAAGTGTGTTATATTAAAGCAGCGGTTTCCAACCTGGGGGTCGCGGCGTGTTTTGGGTGAGGTCACAATATAGAGGTTTAGCTTTATATTTACTTTTTCAAGGATTTTAATGATTATAGGAAGATACGAAATTCTAATAGAAATGTAAGTTGTTAAAGTGCTAAAAACTACCAAGTTACTGCTCAGGTTCCTTTTGGCTATTCCATTCTGATAGCTTCTTGCTGACTTGTTTACTGTGGCAGCCTTGTAATGCTGCTAGCCTAATATAAATTCATCCCTCGGCCCCGGGCTTGTTGATTCTCTTTTATTACATATTAGTCGCATATAATCATTACTATAAGCAATTTATAATAATTAAAACAAGCATTAGTGGATATGCAGGTTTAATGTCATGCTCTTTTGGTTTGGTTTGTTGTTGAAGGTGAAGTAAAGATTTTAATTCTGGCCAGGGATATCTTATCCTAATATCCCTCCAAGCAAATAAGTGTACATTTCCTCTAAATTTTACCTATCCCACTGGTGTTGTTAACTGTAGATAGTCCGGGCTGGTAGTAATACACAGTGAAAAAACATAAAGACTAGGATTTGAGTGCTTTTAAGTTATCAAAGGGTCGTGATGGCCGCAGAGAAAAAAGTTGTCATAAACTACAAAATGTTGGAAACCCCTGTGATAAAGTCGGTTACATTTTTTAATCTAAAATACACGATTTGAGCGATATCTGCAAATTAAAATAAATATATTTAAGCTCATTTGGATATTTAGCTCGGTTGCAGGTAAACTAGAATAAATAACAATTCAAATTATTTCCTTATGCACTGAAAAAGCCTTGTAGCTTTAAAAATCCAGTATGAACAAATAAATAAATAAATTAAAAAATACATTTGCCTAAGAGCTTGGTAAGCATCCCTAATTTTAAAAAGATTCTAGGAGCCTCCTGCCCGCCCACCCCCCCGCCACCCCACCCCCATCTCAATATTGCCCTTGTACTCTCTTTTTTCACTTGCGAATCTTTATAATTTCAAAATGCTTAGTTAGGAAAACACTGGCTACCCCCCTCCCCCAAAATATATTTCATGCAACACCTCTGTAAGTGGTGTTTACTGGTTTTGTTTTAGCACACAATATATTTTAAATAGTATTTTTGTCTGATAATGTGCTGAACACACACACAGCTTTAATCTCTATTGAAAAATGACATCTGAACATAATACCTAAGCCCAGAAATATTGCTTTGTTAGCCATTTTACTAACCACTCATATATCTAGGATTGTCCTATGTCCAGGCTCTTACATCACCCAAAATATTTTATGTCATATTATATTATGTATAGATCAGTGGTTGGGGCTATACAGCAAAATATATCTAAATAACTGGTTGGTATGAACAGTTGTGAGTAGTGCAGGCTTATCTATTGTCCTAACTACATTATATGCTAGGAGAGAAAGCAGACTGCTGATGTCGTTGAATGTTGTTTTTAAGTATTCATCTTTGGTTGTTCTATTAACAAAAATTATACACACTTGAGCATGACCATTTTAAAAGGAGAGGTAGAAAGCAGAATCAATTTAGCTAGATATTAATGTATAACAGTTATTAAAGCATTTGTAAAATATACAAGGTCATACCAAGAAGAAGTATTTTGGGGGATAAACATCCCCTTTGCCCCTCGGAAAGTATTATAAATAACGTAGTTTTGATTTTTTCTTCAATGGCTCTACTAGTAGCCTATTGGAGTCTTATAAATTTAATAACACTGATAGCCCAAATTATTTTTTAAATAACATTAAATTGCTTCAAGAGGCACTTAATGTGAAATACATTCCTTGCTATATCATTTTGAAGGACCTCACTATGAACCACCACAAACAGAACCCCATCACCCAAATAGATATGTGGGCACGGTACTAAAAATGTAACATTAATAATACAAATGCTAGATAATGATACACCATCAACACTTAATCAATTTTTACAATTCCTCAAAGAACAACACCAAAAAATGGTCAGCAAACCCCTCACCCTTCCCATAGCTATCCTTCTTTTAACACTCGCCGTATAGTTTACGTTATAAGTCATCAGACCTCCTATGTATTTGAACGACCTTACATGTTATATTTTATTCACTTCAATTGATATAATATTAACATTGCCTTCTCCCCTTCCAACTTGCATCTTACCTATGCTTACTTTTATTCCAAATTCTTTTTGTTAGTGATGTACAGCTAACTGTACAAGTGTATGTTTTCTTCATGTATGTAATGTTCCTGATTATAATTGTTTTCTTCCTTTCCTCACAATAGTTCCTTCAGCTCCCCCAGGTAATGTTCAAGTTGGAATGATCAATGCCACAGCAGCTTATGTGCGATGGTCACCACCTTCTCCACAGCATCATAATGGAGTTATTCTTGGATACAAGGTGAGCGAATTTGATTGTCTTTTAGTCTATTTTTGTGTTGGTTTTTTGATAAATATAATAATATATTTATTAGAGTTTATGTAAAGCTTTATTTTTACTGCATTTTAGTATGCGTTAGGGTCTTACACATATAACCTTATTAAAAAGTGTAAGCCACTGAAAGATATTAGAAACAGACTCCACACAAACTAGATTTAGAAACAAGAGGATTTTTTTTTTAAAAGAAATTAAATATATATCTATAATTTAACTGATTTGAAACTACTAGGGCTAGGTTAGTTTAGTTCTTCAGTACCTTTGTCATGCCAGTTATATAGTTTAAAAGGGAGACCGATTTAATTCTTAGATAATTTGTTTTTTCGGTTCTTCTGGTATTGACAAAATTTTCTAACCAACTCATCACTAGAGATTACATACAAAAATAAGTTGTCTTTGATATTGATCCACTTGTCTTATGATAAACCATCTAATTTATAATTATTACTTGTTTTACTATTTATTTTCAATAGATACAGATCAAAGGAAATAGTAGTAAAATCTTAGCTCAAATGACCTTGAATGCTACTACGAATTCTGTTCTTCTCAACAACTTGACGATTGGAAACATGTACATGGCTCGTGTTGTGTCATACACCCGGATAGGACTTGGGCCCTTTTCTCCTGCAGTGTCATTATTCATGGACCCTGCGTTGCTGCACCAGCTAACGCCCCGGTAAAAATTGTCTTTGTGTGAATGGTCATATACATTAAAAGTTTCAAGTCAATTTAATATAGTGTTTAATTTAAAATTAGCTTTTATAGTATTACTCAAAATAATAATTTTGTCACTACTATTCTATTATTTATCATAAACTAATAGAAGATATATTTAGTAAAAATGTTTGTTTTTGCTGTGCAATGTATTATAATAATTTTTTATCTGTGTTTTTAGAGCGCATCCAAGCGAAGGTGGTGATGTAGGCAGTGTAGTTCAGGAAACCTGGTTCCAGCTGTTAATGGGAGGAATGGTGCTTCTTTTGGTGCTGGGATTTGTTGGAGCTCTTTATTTTCGCAGGAGACAAGCTTTGGGCAAAGATCTCGGCCACCTGAGTGGTGAGTTAATTTGGTTTTCTTATAATTTTATGCATTAACATTTTATTTTAAAAAATTTTTTTTACTTTTCAAACACAGAGACCAAATTTTTAAAACTATGGACTCATTTTCATGTATATTCATTTTCATTTATTTGAATTATTTAACGTGCATTTTCTGAACCAACTCATGATATCACTACTCGAGGATTTCTATGAGCGAGGGTCTTCATAGGTTCTTTTACATGCCACAATCGACATAGGCCCAAAGATCCCTGTCTTCCTTGTCCAATCTATTGTGAGAGTGGTGTTTTAGATCATTCAAACAATGATCCCGGCTTTAAAGCATTACTTTTATTATATTTTGTAAATTTAAAACTAGGTTTATATAAATATTATAGTTTATTTTTATCATTGGCTTAGTAAAGAAGAACACAGATCACACTTTACATTGCTGCCACTGGACAAAGAGGTGAAGAACATCGATCGTTACAACTCAATCCCCTGGCCTAGATTACATTTTATCAGAATCCATCTCAGAGGAGTGTGAAACGTGCAACGCAACTTACTAAATGAGGAAACCAAAAAACACAAAAGGGAGAAAAAGGAAAATGGTATAAAGTGTGGTAGGACACAGAGAAAGGAACATGTAAAAGGAGTGAATAACATTAAGGACAACCCCCTCCTGATGAGTACCAATAGTTCAGGGAATTGGGTGGTACAAATCGGCAGCCATTACCTCGTTGTCCAGTGGCAACAATGTAAATTAGAAACTGTGTTCTTCTTTTCATTATAAAAGCCATATTGTGTTTATACCCTTTTATATGTTTCTATCCACCTTCCCTGTAACTTCTTACAAAATCGCATTCTAAATTTATGACATTAGTTTTTAGCAAACATTACTTATAACCTTCCCTGGCTATTTTTAAATTAAATTCTAACATGTCACTGAAATTGTGAGTCGGATATTTTTTAATTGATTTATAATTCTAGTTGTGCCTGTGGTCAACGCCAATGACATTGCTCAACTTAATCTGATGAATGGAAAAGAAACATTATGGATAGATAGAGGTTGGAGACCTACAGACTGCTCTACTGACAAAGATTCCAATATGTTGGAAACAAAACTGCTCAACAATCAGCAGAATAATGAGTTGAGCTCCAACGCGACTGACTATGCAGAGGTGGATACCTGCCACCTGACCACCTTCTACAACTGCAGGAAAGAACCTGATATACCTGCTCCATATGCCACAACAACACTCATCAATTCAATTCAAAGAGAAGATCACTTGGTAAATATTTTTTTGTTGAAATAAATATTCTTTGCATTAGGCTTATGTTTAATGCTCCAAATAAATGCATGATATTATAATGTCTTGTTTGATTCATTGATAACCTAGCTTCTTAATTGTTCTTGTATTGATAAAATATGTAATTGATCTTTCTATAACACTAACTTGTTTTCACTTTGTTTTACAGGAAAATAGTCGTTTGTTTACCCCAAACACTATCATGGGACATGGAGATGTGAAAACTTCTAGTTCTAGTGATTCTTGTGTAAAACCAGGAATGTCCAGCACAGACTCGAACCCGGATCGTGCTAACAAGTCAAGCAGTCAATCCTCTGACATAGCAAATATGTACACAGGTACATAAATATTGGCCATAACTGAATCTTACTTTTCAAACTGAGCGCTTAACATGCATTTGTTATACATATAGATTACTTCTTTCACTATAGATACTGGAATTATGATAAAATGTAAACATTATGATAACTCTCCCCTCTGGAATAATCAGCTTTACGGGTGTTCAAAGTCCACTTCACAATTTGAAGAAAACTCGAATCAAATAAATGAATTATTCATGAAGCCAGATCGAAGTTTAAATATTTTGGGTTGATTTTTTTATGCTTTGAAAAAATATTATATTGTGTTTTATATAACTTTATGCACTAAAGTCACTTATAATTTGTTTTATTTCACAATTATTTGTAATATTTCAGTCTTAATTTGATAAATCATATTTTTCCTATAACAACTTTTGATTTTATTACTTTAGATTATTTCTATGAACATTAATATGTAATGTGTACAGCACCTAAAATTGTCAAGGAGTGAACCAAAAATTGAAGATTTTAGCTGGAAATAATTTTATTTCAATCTAATATTTTTTCTAAGGCCAAGTCGAAGTTTCGAATCTTTGCACTTAATTGTAGTAGAAAACATGATATGGCTTTATCAAAATTATGTCTTTTAAACTAATATTAGCTTATATATTTTCTATTCTTAAACACAAATTCACATAAAATGTAACTAAAAAAATAAACTAGAAACATAATTCTCCTAATACCTCAGGCATATTTAAGCTTTTGTAAATTAAAGCCAATTCATATAATTATTTAAAATTAAAAAAAGAACTTGGTTAGAATGAAATATCAACCCTCAATTAGGGATGTGAAAAAAGTATCGATATTTTCTTATCGATACAAGTATTTTTTACTCAATACTTTTTTCCGATACTTTTACTGATATTAGTACTGACACTACTCAGGTATTGGATCGCTATCGAAGGAAACATCTTTTTTGTTATATTCACTTATGCTGGGATTAAATGTTTACCAGGGTGGTCTTTGGAGGAAGAACAAATGACACTCTTTCTCAATTCTCACTCATTTTCTGCAACTCTAGCATTCAATCTATTTTAGCTCATCATAATTCATAGCTGTTCTTTCATATTTGTTTATCAATACACCCTGATGCCGGACAGGTAGACGGGCTGAGTGGCGACCAGTCTATTACTCGTTTATCAATGTGCAAGGTCATCACAAACTAAATAAAATAATCTTTTATAGTCAACTCAAAGAGTGCCACAAGCAGACAAAGCAGAAAAGTTTATATGCTTTTCGATACCGATACTTACTGTTATCAATACTTTTCTTTTGATACTAATACAGTATCGATACTTTTCTTCTGATACTTTTAATGAGTACAGTATCGATACTTTTCTTTCGATACCACATCCCTACCCACAATTTGTCAACAAACTGATTTTAAGAACACATGCCTCACAAACTAAATAGCACAGGCCTACAAACTACTGGGACAAACACATCATTAAATCAAACTATTAATATGAAATGGGAAGACCGAATTTAATCAGTGATAAATTTTTGACTTTGTCATGAATTGAACCCAGGACCACTGGCACTATCAACTACAATTAGCTACCGATTGAGCTAAAATGTTGGACGTTTCTTGTTTGTTTATTTACAGCTTATTTGGAATATATTATGCCCACCTTAGCATAAGCATTTAAAAAAATTTAATTTCCCTTCTTTTTCATGTCAGACATAAAAGGCAGTCTTTTTTTTTTTTATTATCACTATAAACATTACTGTTATCACTTCATAATACAATACCTAGTTAAATGCAGAAATATTCCAGAGTCTTAAGGAATAATATGGTTCAACTAACCTTTATGTTGCTATTGTCATTTAGAATAACTGATATTGTACTCCTCGTTTACCTTGATAAGTAGCAAGTTTATCTTGGACGGTTAACACTCTGGTACAGAATATAAAATAGGTTCAGACTGTAATCGGCAAAGGTTAGACTTCCACCCCTTTCAGAGTAAACATGTATAGCCATTATTTATTTACTTTCTCCATGTCATAGTACTTATTTGGGTTATATGCACACATCCACTATTAAATTATTCAATGATGATTGTTAAACTTGTTATTCTATTGAATAGCAACTCTTTCTTATTATAACTATATACTATATTAAATAACTATTTATTTAATTTATATAGCTATATATAAAAATTATGTGTATACTTAGGGGCTATCCACAAACTACATCACACTACATTTTTTTTACTCTCCGTCATACGTTGTCACAATTTTGTACATCCACCCCTCCTCCCCCCCACCTATTTAATTAGTACTTAGTAGTACCTATTTCTAATTTTAAAACCTATATAACCCTTTAATTTAAGCATGTTCATATGTGTTCACCAAGGTCTAGGACCAAAGTCGATGAGTCGATCGTTTTGTTGTTTGTTTATATGTGTGTGCAATCGAGTTTATTAACACAGGACACTGCCCAATACACTTAATTTTAATGTGAATTCCCCTCCCCTCTCATCACACATGATCACTACTTACTTCTCCCCCCCCCGATATGTGTACATATACCCTGATTTTGGTTGGAAGAACAGTAGAGAAAATTCAAACAGATTTCTTTGCGGCCAACATTGATAACATTTTCTTATATTATTTGTGTTATTTTATAGATATTGATAATATCTATCAAAAGTAACATCTGCAGATAACATGACTTTATGTATGAATATATTAACATTGTTTTAGTAACTTTAGTAACTAGCTTCTACTGTTCTTCCTACCAAAATCATACTATAGTTTATGGACATCCCCTTAAGGGACAGCCTGGTGCTTCCTTGTTGAGAGGACTGTAGTAGTATGTTTCTACTTCTTTCTTTCTATCAACTTGACCAACCACACACACAATAAGGTGATTGCTGCCAGGTGAATCCAGGTTTGATGTCACTTCACTCTCACTATTCATCAAATCAACCACAAACACAATAATGTAGTGATCTAAAGTTTGTTTATTGGCTTTAAAGGACAAGTTTGGTACTAAATTGAAGTTATCCATTTACTTTCCCTGTTTTGTAAAATCTGGCAACCACACCCAAGCCACCATTACTTAGCACTTATTTTGTTTCAAGTTTATAGTATTAAGTGTTCTATCAGATTTTTTTTTTTTTTTAGACAACATTGAAATGGAGGTTAGCTATATAAAGCAGCCACCGTCCCGACTGATGGGGTGTAATATTCATGGGGGAAAGTTTCCTCCTCATCAACAAAAGAATCTACCCAACTGGTCCGAGTTCCTACCACCTCCACCAGAACTTCCCCCAAGTAACCAGAAATCTATGTCCAACAACAGGCTACATGTTCAGGTAATATACACTATATCTTAATATTCAATATTTTTGATTTATTATTTGAACTGCCAAGAAGAAATGCATATAATAACTTTTTATTTTGGTGAGGCTTTGTACATTAAGTGGTGAATAGGATTTCACAGGTATTTCATGAAAGAGATAACATTTGCATAGGTTCTTTTTTTGATCACAGTTGATTAATAAACCATCTCAATTAACTCTGTCAAATATCGGGTTTGTAAATTTAGGGCCTTAAATATAATCGAGACGTGAAAGCTCACCAATCCTCCCTCAGACCTCAGGCCTTTAACATGCATTGTCTCTTTTGTGTGTATTTGTGTTTTTTTATTTGTTTTTTTATTAGTTTAATGGCTAATTACTTGACTTTGGAAGACCAAATTAATTCTAGGATAAGCCATAGCTAGGAGTAGAGAAATATATCTCTTTCAAATAAAATTTAAGGAATATTAAAAATCCCACCAACAACTAAGCATTCACACTGGTCTACTATAATAGACATGGATATTGCAATATTAATTTAGGTCGCAAGGAAAGCTTTTGTTCTATTTGAATGAAGGTTTTTTTAATTTTATGAACTGAAATCAAAATAAATAATTAATTTGTTAATTTAAGCTTTGAAGAAAATCGTTATTTTAAAAGATATTTTTATTCAAACTCAAACAAAAGACAATACATTAGTACAATCATATTATATTATGATCACTAAAGAAATAAAAACACAGAGCAGTATTTTTTTTTAAGTAAGGATGGATTTGAAATTTGAAATTTTAAGTTGATGTACTAAAAACATGTTTTAAAATTATTATAAGATATTTTTATTCTAACTCAAACAAAAGACAATACACTATTATAATCATATTCATATTATAATAGCAGAATTTTTTAAAGTTATGAATATGATGCGCTAAAAAAATTTTAACAAATAAATTACAAATAAACTTTGCATGCTTTCATGGATGAGATTCCTTAATAATGTAATCGAGATTAATATCACGCAGTATTTCAGCATTTGCTGCAAAACTGGCTAAGCTTGACAATCTTGAATCTGCGGCTGACTGAGTGCCATGACAGGAAGGTACGCGCGCAACGGCCGCCAAGGACAAGGGCGCCAAGTGTCTTAGTCTAGTCTACTGAATTTTCTGGCAGCTGGGGTCATAGCCTTGCTTATTTATTTACTATAAATAAATTTTGACCCTTATAAATACCTACATTTTATCATGTAATTACGCACAAAAACATGTGTACATATTATCAATGAAATTAAAATAAAATATGTTCTTTTAATTATTTAGGCCTGATTATAATTTAATAGATTTAAAAAAATTATTACTCTGGCCTGCGGCCCCTAGGCCTGGATCTAACGGGCCTAACAGGTAATCCACCACTGTCTGGAATAATAAACAATAAAAAGGTGATTTTGAAAAGCAAGTCAAGGTTTTAAAGTCACAAATAGTATAGTGAGTGTGTAAACTCGTCAGTGGAAGAGGAGAAGGGTTATCAATAGATAAACGAGATTTTTAGCAGGGTGAGCTGCTCATTTTATTCCCACTCTTTCTGTTCCATAGATTGGCTTCTAAGTGAGATGGCGCTTAGAGTACTTCAAGTTAAGATGTTAAGTTAGGAAACTTCATTAAAAATGTAATTTGTAGTACCGGTATTTTAATTGAAAGCTATTTTTAATCAACATATTACATACCTTAGCTCAAGTTTTTTTTTTGTCTTACCAATCCTACAGTTACAAAGAACAACACTTTATCGAGACTTAAAAACTAATCTGCATCAATACTATTAAAGGTGCCTAAATTAACTCTATAAATTTAATTTTAGTTTTGAAATTGAAATGGGTAACTCAACCAACTCAATTTTTATACCTTGTATACATTCAGAAAGTTGACTAAAAGGTAACCTCAACCTCTACAAAAATCCTATTTATATATTTTAGAAAAAAGTTTGAAACAATTTACTAATATATTTTTAATTTTAATTTATTTGGGGTATTTAACGTGCACTTTCTGAACCGACTGATTATATCAGCACACTACTTATAGATTAAATTAAATCTAGAACAGCAACTACATCCAGCCTCCCGTCGTTAATTCATCACTGTGAAAGGGGAAACCCACATTTCACCAATGATACATTTTTCGGCCATACCGGAAATTGAACCTGGAACCCTTAGCTCAGTAGATAGACACGCTACTGACTGATCTGAGCTGTCAGACTTTACCAACATAACAAACCTAATCAACATAAAGTTTTTTTTAATGGGACAGTTATTTTCTTCCGTAGGAGCTTTTTTTTTTTTACCATGGGATTATTTTGTTTTGAGGGGATGCAATTTGTTTTAACAATGAGAAAATGTTGTCACTGAAGTACCAAAAAAAAACTTTTTATTTTTATTTTAAGACACAATATTCATATAAGTATAAGAGAGAAGTTTATATTTTGAGGTTGATTTTGTTTTTCATATACTATATTCTTTTCAATTTAGAAACCTCTCTTCACCAAGGAAATTATCACTTACAAAACAATTTGCTCTTATAGCTAATAGGCCCTAATTATCTTATTGTGTTGTACGCAGGGTCGTTTTAAGAAAATGTGAGGCCGGGGGCAGAAAAATCTGAGGCCCTCTTTATACGGAAGTTTTTCAGTTTTAGCATTAAGCCGTTATAATATATTGATATGTAATTGGTACTTGTGTTACTTAATAATTTTTCACATTTTATGGAATATTGATCAACCCATTAAATGACTGTACTTTATTAAATGCAAACAATCAATCCAATTATGATAACAAAAGTAAATTCCTCTTTACACCATTGCACGGTCAGTTGTCTGTAGACCGACATTGGTAGCACAATGGTAGCGTATTCTACTGTACTGCAGCACATTACTCGAATAATGTAAATTTAAAATTTCATAAAGTTATGGTTTTAAGGAATCTGGAATGGAATCCTATCACTAAGCAAATACTTATTGCTGTCAATTATCTGTACACTATTTGATGTGAAATTTAAAATGATAACGGTAATTTATTTAAAAAGTTTTGGGGGAAATGTGGCTCCCTAGATGCGGCCTTGGTTGCACGCAGCATCCGTTAATATTACATGTGGCCCCCGACAACCCATATCAATCCAATGTAGTTTTATTATAAAATTTAAAAATAAATTACCAAATACAATTTTTTTTAATATTGTTTCCCATAATTATGATATACCCTCATTAAAACAGAATTAGGATTCTTGACTGGGAAATAACATCCAATATCATATAATCAAATACAAACTAAGCTTAAAAATACCTAGCTTAACTTTCAAAATTAAAGCTAAATTCAAATATTCAGCTGACCGAATTAACTTTAGTTCATGCAATTAAAAATAAATACAAATGTACAGCTTAGTAAAATGTAAAAAGAAAAAAAAGAAAACATAATACATCTCTTTAACTAAAGCAAGGATATATTCATTAATTAATCATTAAAATGTTTATAACTCTGGATAATATTATAGAGTATACAATTGAGTAAATAAAAACATGTTTTTAAAGCAGTTTCATAATGTATTACAACAACGTGTAGAGTTATATCTTTTTCGCTGTAACAATACATTTGGAAATTTTTTAGTTGATTTACATAATTGCCACAGTACCAAATTAAAATTTATAGTCACTGAACAAAAGCATCCAACAATTCTGGGAACAAGCATTGAGAGAAAGAATAACTTTTACTAGTCAAAGTAATAACTTAAGCTCTTCATTGGATGCTGCTATTCCATCTATTTTTCATATTTGTTGAGATCGTGAAAATAGTATTTTTCAACATACATTAATAAAAGTGGAGACAAAAAAAAATGACTTAAGAGATATCTTAGTCTTATTTTGAAAACTTAAATCTTAGGGGAAATAAAAACCTCTCACACATTACTTGCTCACAGAGTCATTGCAAATTTGAAAGCGGTGGCGTTCATGTTAGTGAAGAATCTGGATCTTGCTGATATTTCATGTAAAACAGAAAATGCTCAACGTTAAAACATAAAGCATTTTTTGAGGCTGGAATATTCTTTCATACAAAGTTTAAAATTAACATCTTGGTCTCGTCCTCATCTTCAGACTCACTATACCCAATATCATTGATAAGGGAACTGCGGGTTTTATGGAGAAAAGCTTTATATTTGCTCTCTCTGTCAGTTAAGTGTTTCCAGATTTCTTATCTTTCAGCTATGTCAGAAGGGGGTTTGTCGGGGTAAGAAGGAGCTACTGGCTACAGCATAGTTTCGAAATAAATAGTTTTGTATTTATGTACAATTTATATATTTTTTTATAATCGGAATTCATATTTCAGTAAAATCGTCTTGTATATTTACAAAATAGTTGTCATTGAAATATTTTGAGCAGATGTTTGGCATTTTTTGAGGCGTTTTAAGAAATAGCATTAATTTATTTAGCTTTAATTTGCCCCAATAATGTTTCAATTATGTAACACGCTTTTAGACAATTCATAACATTTGTTTGTAAAATTATGGATACTAGAATGGTCACAAAAAATAAATTTAAAATAGTAAGTGCCATATTTACAATTTTAATTAGTTTCCATTTTTTAAGTAACGTATTGACTCAAAATTTTGCTTTACAGTAAAAGCTACCTTACTTCCCATCTACTAAATAAATAGTAAGGTGCTAAGCACACACTTAATCTTTTATCTTAAAATAAAAACTTATTTTATTAAAAACTTGTAGGAGGTGTAAAACGAAATAACATGTATTGTTGCAGAAATACTCCACCAAAGAGCATAAATGAAATAATGCACAGTGTCACAGAAAAAATTAGTCAAAAGGAATATCTCTCTCCAAAGATGATAACAATTTCAGATTTAAAAGACCAGAATATAATATATATTTGATTATAGCTCAGAATCTAAAACTATATCAAATAAAACATTTTTATTTTTAATAGTAATACAACTTATCAATGATACGTTCTTTTGTATCTCAAATAGCTGTGGGGATATGATCAAAATTGTAGGTTTCTGCCAATGTAAAGTACCCTCAAAGTCATTTTCATGGGAAAGTGAGATTATGTAAAGTACCCTCAAAGTAATTTTCATTGGAAAGTGAGAGTTGCCTTTTTTAAATATCTATTATTATCACTACTAGCCCCGCCTCTTATTACCCTTTCGGGTTTTACACATTTTTAATGTCAAACAGTGCCTAGATACGAATCTGAATCAAAATCGTTTTAGTGGATTTTAAGAAAATTGATTTGTCCTCTTTTTGCTCCTTAGTAAACTATCCTTAATTTTAAGGTTGGGCGTCTAATTACAAAAAAAGATCCTTGGGGTACCTCATGAAAACCCTAGCCCAATCGGTAAAATGGTTTCGGGTCCAGGCCGAGATACAGACACACAGACAGTCAGCATCGTGAAAATATTTTCATATTCAGGGGTCATGAAATGTTGACCTTTTTTTAAAATCAAAATTTCGAGATCAATTCTTTTTATGATCATAATACTTCTCTCTTCGAGGGGCCGAGAGACAGTAAGAATAAACCATTGTTACGACTCTACTGGATTCATTCTCAGTTTCATTAAAACCCATTATAGAGCCTATGTTTACTCCACTGACACTTGGCTCCTATCTTTTTTAAGAGATACAATTTATCATGACTGTGCGGAGTGTCGCCCCTTAGTATAAGTTTTTCCCACTGTCATTTTTTATTGGAGTTGCTTAATGGAGGATTCCTCGAATAATGCAAACAAATTTACGACTGTGTTGATCAGGCAGGAATTTTTTTTATATTTAAATTGGCTTGAATGCCATTGCTTTCATGCTACCCAGTCCATTAAATGAACACGTGAAAACACTTCCAATTTAAATTTCTAATTTGTTTAGTTCTGACTAAAAAAATCCATACAATTTTTTACCGCGATAATCATCTACTACTATTAATTGCAGCAAACTTTAGTATACTCTAACATGATTCACAAAACTATCACAAAGAGCTAATTGATCCATATTCCCACCTCTTGTGTAACCTCTATCCACCATCAAACTATTAACGACTGATTCCCGAAGATTTCTCAAAATTAAATTTTGATCCAATAACTTCTTTATTTTAGTATTAAATTTTTTAGATAAAAACATATCCAGTGAACCTCTCTTCTCGTACCCGTGTCACAATACAACGCACCATTTTTCTCTGAGAAAGGACATTGGGAGGGGGGACACTTCTTCACCTCAAACTTGTATAGGCTGGGGGAAAATATCATGGTTTCAAATTTGCGAGAGTCTATTATGGTCAAAGAGATTTTATTAAGTTTCCCTAAAGAAAATCACGTCCCAAACCGAACACAAATTGTTATAGTGTATCTGCCGCGGTCCCCCTTTGGGAACCTGTTGGCCCATTCTGGTCGGCGATCGCCGACTAGCCGACCTGGCCAGGCCGACGCTGGTTGCATGCCTCAAAACAATAATAATAATAATAACAATAATAATAATGCTGTTACTAATAATACTTACCGCCATTGTAATAATAACTCTGTGCCTATAACCATGGCCAAAACTTGGGCTAAATGTAAGACCTTATAAAGTGGGAAAAAAGATTTCAAATTGGCCTTGACAGAAATTGAACCCAAGAAGTTTTTATCAGTAAGCAAATGCATTATGGGGATGTATTTGGTTGTCAATTCACTCACAATAATATATTGAGGAGGGCTAAGATTGAATAAGGTGAATGCACAGAAGAGAATGTTTTTATTCAAGTTTTCATTATTAACTTTCTAACTACATATTTGGACATATTAAAATACAGTGATACTTACAAACTAGCTTAAATTGGCCACATACTGGGTCATTGAAGCCATTCATTTCAAGTCCATGTACTAAGTTTCTAGATTAAAGAGTTAGCAATCATTTTATCTTATAAGCTTCACTTTAATGGAACCAAGAAAAGTAAGATTGTTACCTTTCAAGATAAATGGAGTATACCTATTCCAACCATTAAAAACACACAAAAAAATTGAATGTATTTTTCATTGTTATTAATGTTATTCCTGATTTTCTCCACACAGTTTAAAAACTCCAACCATGATATCTCACCGGAAATTCATCCCCACTTTCAAGGCTTCAACCCCAACAGCCCACTTCTTAGTAAAAGGGGTAATTTTTCACAAGAAGATCACGCAAGTCATGGTGGACGTCACTCAGATTCGGAAAAGGGTAGGTGACATTCTAAAATAATTTGTTATGGCATCTCAAGCTATTTTAATACTAAAACTTGTTTGTAAATATGTTGTTATCGTATGAAAAAAAAATTACTTCAATGGACTCTCATAAAATTGTCAAACAAAATTATGTAAACATTATTAGTAGGCCATTAGTGTTGTTGTTATCACTTTAGTGAATAAATGGGTGGATACCATTATAGTGTACGTGAAAAAGAGATAGGGTGTAATGAGGTGGACTGGATAGAACCAGATCAAGTTAGAGATAGGATGCAATGAGGTGGACTGGATAGAACTAGCTAAAGACAAGAATAGGTGGCATACTATTGTAAGTGTGGCAATCAACTTTCGAGTTCCCAGTGCCATAGAATGAGTAAGTAAATTAATTGTTAGCACATAAATGAGGCAACAGCACTGTAGCATGTTTAAAAATAGATATTTAAACACGAGGCTTGGTTATTAACTTGATTTATTGAATAGAGTGAGTTGTTAATATAAAGAGAGAATGAAAAACCCACAGTGAAAAATCATATTAGGAAAACCGCACCCAATCCATCTGATCATTATTCAAACCTCAACCTACCCATCACCGGCAATCTAGTCTATTGAGAGCCTGACGCCTGAGACTTATTGACCACTAGGGCGAGTAGCATTCAGATGTTCAACCCATGTATTTATTGATTCAGTATAGTTTGCTTTCCCCTGAATATGTTATCGTATGTTTTCAGGCCATAACCCGCCCTTCCCTCCCACTCGAGGTGGAAGTAGTTGCAGCAGTGGTAACAGTCATCCACCTTCATGGCTCCCTCACTGTTCAAGCTCATCAGATGCGATGCATTACAACAATGCAGGAAAACACAGCATTCCACCACCACAAGAACATCCACCCCCTGTAAGAGACTATGTTTCAAAGTTTTGGTTTAATTGCAGTGGTGTATCCTAGGTTCATGATCCGGCTGATTTCATCCCTTAACCCAAATTCCCGCAAGCATTTTTTTAAAATAAATTATAATATAAAGTTTTTGAATTGTTAAGGAATAGAAACAATATTTTATGGATGTGTTTTATGAACATTACTAACTTTAATTTACTCACATGCTAATTACCCTAAGCACACAACTAAAACAACTCATGCAGAACAGATTTTTTTTCAGCCATCAGCTGTTGTTTGATCCTTTCAGAGGAGTCTCTCTCATTGGTTAGTGAAGACCATGGCCTTGCATGAAATATTCGTCCCTTCTACCATTGCGATAACAACTTGATGTCAAAAAGTTTTGACTTCACCAAGCGAAGACTTGGAATTGTGTGGGTGACATTGTTTAAGAGACTTGATCGCTAGTGAAAGCAAATATAAGTTTTTTTATTTTGTATTACCTGGCCCTTAAAGTTATCATAGCTTGCCTAGAATATACACCATTGTTTAAATGGAGGTCATACAAGTTGTAAAAACACTTTATTTTTTACAACTACAACCAGCTGACCTTTATAATCAAATTTTCCTAATGATTATGGTAAATTACAAAAATTAACAAAAAATAATGATTCACATAAACTACAAATTGATATGCAATGATGGTCCACATGGTACTGATACTTTAACAAATTCAACCAAGTGGAAAATAGCAACTTGGACACAGGTTTGTTTCCTGATTCTTGAGTTTCCATTTTTCAGTTAACTAAATTTAATAAAAATAGACCACTTTATAGAAAACATTCCGTGTGTGAATAAATTTTATTATTATTATTATTATTATTGTATTATTATTATTATTATTATTATTATTATTATTATTATTATATATTATTTATTATTATTATTTATTATTATTTATTATTATTATTATTATTATTATTATTATTATTATTATCATCATCATCACCGCGTCTTACTATCCTTTCTGGTAATACACACTTAAGCTAATGTGTAATGTTAGGGTGATTGTGAGATGAAATGGAGGACCTACAGCTTAGCGTGGAATCCGAACCACGGTGGAGGCCTGGAATTCCACATATTCACAAGTTGCGTCTTGTCAGAGGTGAAGGAAGGATTTGGAAATTAGATAAATCAGTGCCGGGACCGAGGATCAAATCCCAGACCTCCAGCACAGAAGTCTGACATAATACCCCTAGACCACTAGCTCACCCTATATAACCTTGGTTAAAGTACGTTTTTACATTCCCACGATTCCGCTTCCAATCAAAACAAATGTATTGTTAAATTCTACACTCAGTCTCAGTCCTACCATGACAGGTTTTGGAAACTAATGAAACTGACTTGTTAAAATATGTTAAAGATTTTTTTTTTCCATATTTAATTGTCTAAGAAGAAATAATTATTTTTAAAAAAGGTAAAAATAAATGTGAGAATTATTCTTTCGTTTTTGATTGAAACAATATTTTTTTGTATACTTAACTATTCCTTGTCAAACTATAAAATAAATCCAATGAAGATGTTCATAAAATTGTTGAATATAATTAACTTACCATCAAAACACAAATCAAGTTAATGCAAAATGCACGTGATGAGCTTAATGTGTGATTATTTTGATCTAATCACATTGTCAGGATATATATATCATAAATTTAGTTAACTGGCCTCGTGATATAGTGGTTAGAGCACCTGGCTGCTGACCTAGAGGTTCTGGGTGTGATTCCCAGCTGGCACAGGGTGATTTTTTTTAGAAAGGAGAATTATTCTTATGGCCACCAGGGTTTGGTTAATATGGCTTACGTTAGGTACATTAACTCCACACCTTCATACTCACTATCATCATCCCCTCATTTCATCGAGACATGGAAAGAACCTCCACAGAAAGGATGTAGTATTAGTACATTTGGGCATTCACTGGGCAACAGTACATTAGTATTGGCTATTCTTTCCATTACTGGGTTACGAATGATGTAGCCCAGACACGCTGCTATTATTATTATTATAATTATAATTATTATTATTAGTTTACTAATTGTTACTGCTTTTAAATACTTATACTTTTACTACTCTCAAGTTATTTATTTATTATTTTTATCATCTAACATTAGTATGGCTTATTTTTTGTAACTATTCATCAGTGTGTATCACTATTCAACTATTATTGTTTATTTTATTTTATTTTGTATTATACTTGTGTACGTTTCAGTGCTGGCCTGTCATAGGCCTCACGACTGTTATCCAGCACCAGTGCTGTAGTGTAGTCCTCAGGGGCTCTGGGAAAGATCATGGAAGTGTGGCCCCCTATAATAAAATATTACATGTAGGGGTAGCACTCAGAAGTACTTTAAAAATTAGCTTCCTACACTGAGAAAAATATATAGTTAAATCTACGATCCGGATCTACAATCTATATCGTTAGTTAGTAGATCGTTTATTTTATGATAAAGTTTGTAAAACTGATGATCTAGATCATAAGGTTTATGATCTGGATTGTTAAATATGTTTACGACCTAGACTAGAGCGATTTAAAATACGATCACAGATCATCTAAATAACGATAAAGATTGTTATTCAAATGACATATTTTTTTCAGTGCATGAAATAAACATGGCATGAATTATAATAAATTTGAGTACTTGTTTTATATTATAGGAATATTGATATACAATACACTCAAGAAAATTTAAAATATACAGTAGGTAGTCTAATACATTCTTCAGGTGACTAAAATTTGAACCTTTTCTTCCTTGTTTTTACTGATGCAAAATCATCTATGGTCTTTCTAAGATCTATTTTTTGAGCTCTTTCATTTTTGATGTACAGCAAAGCCAAACCACTTAGTCGCTCCTGTCCCAATGAGCCACGTAGATAGTTTTTGATCACCTTCAATTTTGAGAATGATCGTTCCACATTGGCTAAAGTCACTGGGACTATTAAATACATTAAACATGTTGTGCATACATCAGGATAGCTTGAAGCTAGTGAAGCCTGGTCAATTATTAACAAATCAGCCAATTGTTTAACACTCTTCATTTTTTCAATCTTGTTTTTAAACGATGCTCTAACGGAAAGCACTTGAGATCAAAATAATGGAGCTATATCGTCAGGAAATTTTTCACAAAAATCGAAGTTGTATAATTTTTTCATGAGACCCATAGCCTAATTCCTCTCTTTCAGATTTTTACTTGTGAATATTATGCGACTCAGAAACTTCATCACATCGCAAAATCTTTATTTTAATGCAGACACTATATCATGCCTTCCAGCCCACTGAGTTGGATTTAAAATCTTTAGTGTAGGCTTTTCAGAGTTGTCTTGAGATGAGCTTTGTAGTTCTTGCCATCGAATTATACTATGACCAAAAATTCATAAACACTCTCGACACTGTCAAAAATATTTGCTATTTCATGGTTTGAATCCACAGCATCCTTTAAAACTAAATTCGTGAGCTGCACAGTGCACAGCATACACATGTCGGGCTATTTCATGGATTCTTTTTTGAAGACCTGTATAGACACCACTCATTAAAGATGCACACAGTAATGTCAAATAGAGACAGACATACTGCTACCCCCCTTTTATATCTTTCAATATCTATAGGGTGAGGAAGGCTGAAAATCAGGCAAATTAATCACCTGATGGACAAAATGAATTTTATTATTGAAAACAACAATATTACAATATTTGAGACACATCGTGCGTGAAGCGCACCTTCCTATTATTCATCAAGACAATCTCAAATCAACATCAGAATGGTTACAAAAAAAACACTAAACGTGTTGGGCTCAATATTCAAATAACATTATACAAAATCTAGGATCTCTGGCATCGAACTAACTTTATGGACCTTAGGCCCTTGGTTCCTAAACTTAATACTTAGTATACTGATTTCCAAAACAAAGCATAAGGCCTAACTGCATAATCCTACGTAACGACAACCAAGTATAGTGTACAGTTTAATATTTGAAACGTTCATAATTAACTTGGCATCACATCAATACAACAACCCTCTAATGCAAGAGCAAGCTAAGTCTTGCTTCATCATACTACTTTCAGCAATTAATTTGATTGAAACAGCTGTCATTAAATAGAAGAAAGAGAAGTTTATAAGACGGGTTTCGAACCCGGGGTCGCGCTGACACACTCAGTGCGCTTTAATAATAAACACGTATTTACAATTGTAACTAACAATAAAGTTTGGGTTTGAATCCCAGCTTTGATGGGTGACGATGGGCGACGACCTTTCTACATGCCGCGGGAAGCGCATGGCTTAGCAATTTCAAATTAACAATGAGTTTAAAGTATTTAACGTCCAAAAGGGTAATTTTGAATACAGTCCCCCCATGACACCGAAACAGAATTTATGACTTGAATAACAACAATCCCTGAGACCTAGTCGCCTTTCTCAACTCTTATCCATAAGATCGTGGTGTAGTAAGTAAATTTACATTACCAGCGTAGCCGTATATATACAACATATAGTTCTCAGAGGGGGGGAAGGACCGAAGGAAATGGAAGGTTGGAGAACATAGCAATTGAAGGAGCCAGTAGGTTCGAGTACATAGTCGAAGCGCCCAGACGCTTCGCGCGGCCGGACACGGAACTCTTCTTTCTGGCTGGCTGGACACGTGTTCGACTCTTGCGGTCAGTTGACTTGGGCGCGCCGTTCAATCGGACGGGAATTAATCTGGAGAGCGGAGGTCGGTGTTAGTGGTTGTGAGTCGTGCGTAGGTCTTCCGAGAGCGGGCCGCTTGGTTGGTGAGTGTTTGTCCCATTTGATATTACTTGTAAGTTGTTACAATACATACTCAATTCAGTAAATAAAATAGCGGTATAAATTTGACTTTTATAAAATAAATTAACTTTTTGGGTCATCAGTAGTTGGGGGGCCCCCCTCAAGCACAAATTACCGGGTGCCCCGGGGCACGACCCCGGTTGCCCCGGCCTGGTTACAGCACTGGCCAGCACTATAATAAAGGAAACTACCATATTAGTTAATATAATACCTTAATTTAGAACATGATTAATAGCCTCTTCTAACTAACTTATATATAGTTATGAATATCTGTGAATCATTAAATATAGTTTACTGTTAGACCTTTAATTCATTAGACCTTTAGCCATATTCATAAGGCTGTGGAAATGTTAGGGTGGGGATGTAGGGGAGGCGAGAAAAGGCCAGTGTGTTTGCAGTTTTTATAGCAAAACATATTTTGGCCAAAATAAATCAAATATTGCTTAAGAACAAACATAAAATTTAATTTTATTCACATGATGATATCAAAATTGTTGAATATCTGTCACCCGCCTTGGTGGCGTAGTTGGCTAACGCGATAGTCGTGTTAAGCTCGACGGCCGAGGACGGGGAGATCGAGGTTCGAATCTCGGTCGGGTGAACTGGAGTTGGTTTTTCCTAAATGGTTTTCTCACTCTCCCTCCACGCAAATGCGGGTTCACTTCCTCTAAATTCAACCTTCCTAATTCCTAATCCATTAGCGTAATTAGTACTTAAGTGTATAACCCAAACGGGTAGTAAGACGCAGTGCTAAATATTATTATTGAATATATCTGTCAAGCGCATAGCAGCATTATATGACAAACTTTTTAAATCAAGAGAAAAGTTTTCATTGCTGCAAAAACCCTTAGCTTTTATCATGTCTGCTACATTCCCACCTTAAAGGTCAAGAAGCATTATAGGTCTAAATTATATTTTATTAATCATTAACCACCATATTATATATTTTATGGGCTAAAATATATTTTTCCTTTTGGTGGTTGCTTTTGTCTATTCTAGGTGTACAAGGAGTAAATTAATGTTGTACATCTCCTCTTTAATTTCTTGTAGGTGCCCAATTTCCCTAGAAGCCTTAGTGGTAACAACTCGACTGGAAGTAGTAATCAAAGTGGGAAGTCAAGCAGTGGCCAGTCAAGATCAGAAAGTCACTTTCGACATAAAAACAAAAAGAGTCCACGTGATGAGGGTGTGTATTATAGTGGAGAACTTAGTCATTAATTTTGTTTTACCGAAAGTGTGTAGAGCAGCTGTCTCCACATTTTTTGTTAAATGAGACAGATTGATAGATTTTATTTTTATTTTGGTCTTAAGGACCAAATTAATTTTTTTTTAATGTTATAAGCAAATATTAACCTCAAATGAAAATAATATGACCTGCTTCGATGGCTGCGTGGTCTATGTCGTCACTCTTGTGTTGGACCAGACTGCTGATGGCAGGGAGATTGGAGATCAAATCCCTTTCGGTTGTACTGCGAGTGGTTTTTTCCAAAATGGTTTTCCACCCTCCCTCCACACAAATGCAGGTACACTTCACCTAAATTAACCCATTAACCTAATTAGTAGATATGCACATAACCTAAATAAGTACGGTAGTAAGATGTGATGGGAAAAAACCCACAAAGTTTCTTATTATATTATTCATGTATGAAAGATTTTATGACATTCAAAGATGGTTTATAATAATTTGACATCAAATATTTTAATTTGGTCATTGCCTTATTTATGTGGAGGGTGGGGTAAACCCAGACATGATAACCCGTTTCTTTCTTGAACTACAACTTGTTTTATTAGACAGTTAAGACCTATAGAATAGCTAATATCAATTAATATATTTTATTTATTTTATATAACTAGACTTATACGGATTTCATAAACATTTAAATAATGAATACATCCCATCTAACTCTATGAGGATTATCATGGTTTGACTCCCTCAATTGTGGTTTGACTAAGAGAAGGATTTGAATCAACATTTGTATTAAATTAAAATAAACTGTTATAAAATAAATCTTAAGTAAAATTGATTTGATCTGACCTGTTTAGGCTGTACACATATATAATAAATACTATAGTAAGGTAGGAATAAAGAAGGCGGTAGCATTTTTAGAGGCAGTCTGCTCGCATTTTCCTGGAAGGAGAGTGGGGAACAATTTTAGAAAAATCCACCCTCAGTAGACACAAGTGAGATTTGATTCTCGATTTCCCCGTCATCAGCAGGCCAGTCTAACACGAGAGTAACGCCTTAAACCATTCGGCCACTGAAGTGGGTATCCTATCTATTTATATTGAAAGTGTATACATTCACTATTTAGGGCAAATCTCTATTTCATTTAAGCTTTAATTTGTGTTATGTTTATCATTAGGTGTTCCTATGCAGCATATGTGTGTAGGCTATGGTGCGATGGACCGTGGTGTTCAGTCATCATTACCTAGCCTATCTTCGGAGGCAACGCTTGGTAGACACCCTAACAACAGTTCATCAGTTCACACGCCGATAGACTCTGGTAAATTATTTATCATTTTACATAATTGAAAACATGAATATATTTTTTAGCTTTTAGTCTTACTACCCTTCAGGGTTATTTTTAGCACAATGTAAGACTAGCCATTTGATTTATACACTTATGTACTAATTATGCTAATAGGCTAGGTATGATTAAGGTTGAATTAAAAGGAATAGTACCAGCATTTGTGTTGATAATGAGTGTAAAACCATTTTGGAAAAACCACCTTCAGTACACCCGACTGGGATCGAACCATGATCTCCCCCCATCATTGGCAGTCTAATCTTTTGTGGGAGTAGCCTCTCACAACATGCGGCTACTGAAGCACATCTTTCAGGCTACACATGTATTTTCCAATTACACTAATGTGTTAAAGAGACGAAGAATGTTTTAGTCACAGGAGGTGAATTTACATGGATGGATAGTGGAAAACCATTTAGGAAATACACCATCAATATACCTGACTGGGATTCGAACCCTAGTTTCTCTTGTCATCAGAAGTCCAGTGTTTTGCGAAAATTATGACTTAGACCATTCAACCAGCGAAACTAAAATGAATATTTAAACCACTGTTGTATTTAAGATAATCATAAAATTATGATAACAAATTAAATTTGTTATTTTTATGTACAGGAGGACCTTTGTATAGTGAATGTGAAAGGTGGCAAGGTTCTTGCGAAGATGATCGAGCTAGTTGCAGTAGTGACACGTGTTGCTCATGTAGTGAATCTAGCTGTTTGTATTCAGACATGGCCGAATATACACAGGTAAACAAACATCCTTTGGATACACCTTATTTAATTAAATATACATCTATTTGCATATCTTCAATAATATATATTAAAAACAAATATCGTCTACTATAAAAACTGAATAAAATGTTGGCTATAACAACTTGAAATTCAAAAAAATATTTTTGTTTTAAAACTTGATAAATTAAATGCTTAGTTAATAATTATTTTCTTCCTGCCATATTTTTTTCTTCTATTTATCATGAAATTCATTAATACATGTTGAAAAACTTTGAACTCTGACATCCCCATCACCGGAAAAATAGACTAAATGCCGTTGGTATTTTAAGCCATATGTCCATTGGCTTGGGTAAAAAAATTTGTATGTGTCTTTAATATCATGTAATTAAAAAAAGGCCTGCGTATAACCCAAACAGGTAGTAAGACACGGTGCTAATAGTAGTAGTAGTAGTAGTAGTAATAATAATAATAATAATAATGATGATGATGATGATGATGATGATGATGATGATGATGATGATGATGATGATGATAAAAAAGGCCATAGAGAATGACTTAAAAATCCAAAAAACAAATTTTATACTAGAAGTCATGTTTTAAATATAGTAACTACTTTCTTGAGGAAATCTAAAATAATAATCTAATATTTAATATATGCATTTTAAACCTAAATTATGGTTACACACGTACATATAGCTTGTATATTTTTGATAATTTACCACATTTATTTAATCCTGCACTTTACATTTTTCATATCTATTTTTGTAGTCTATCAATGGTTTTAGAAATGAAATAAAGATATTAAAATTTTCATTTAGATGTGCTGGCAAATTGTAAAGGAAAAAAGCTCATCAAAATCTTAATTAATATGAATAGGAGAAAATGGTTGATCTAATTTTATTTTTTTTTTCACGATGCAAAATATTTATACACTACAATTTTAACTGTAGGGACTGGCAGGTTATTGAAGGGTTCCACTTGATAGTACTGCTCCCCATAGCTGTCAACTATCCCAAATTTTCCATAAAATGAGTATAAAAATTAATCTTACAACAATTTTATATCTCGTAAATTTTTCCACAAACACACTGAATAGCATTAATATTTTATTGTTAAAGTAAAAATAAAGGACAAAACTTGTACATTTGTGTAATTTGGTGGGTTCGATTTACTGTCTGGTTATGTTACTCTTTAATTATTAGGGCTGCTCATAAACGTCATCACGGTCATTTTTTTTTTTAACTCGCTCCTCTCGGCTTGTTGTACATCATCACAATTTTGTGATGCCCCTTCACACTATCTGACTCCCCCTTTCCCCTTTGTCATGCTTGGCCACACTCAGCACTACTCCTCACTCCCGATATGTCTATGTAGTTTATGGACATACCCTTATGATTAAATCTAATTTGAAATTATATTTACTTATTTTAATTTGTATTTGGCCTTTAATATGTTTTTGTGTGATTTTGCATGGGTTGTGTTAATATGTTAATAAAATGTGTTTGAAAAATACAAATTGATACAAACTATAATATACACTGTATATGATACTTAAATTCTTCTATGGTTAAGTTTAAATAATTATTATCATAAAGAGTTGGCAGCTATGGCCTCCCGCCTTACCATTACTATTTGACCAATCACATACACACTAATGCAGTGAACAAATGTGTGTGCCTTTAATTTTAATTTTAAATAAATGTTTATTATTTTTACTATATAGAGATGTATTTCTTTTTAAATCCCTTAGGTTCCTGGTCATTGCTCACATTTGAGAAAAGACCCCAATGGACAGCACTACCACCAACCATATCGACAATATTGTAGCCAAAGGAATAATGGCGAGCGACCAGTTTCTCCTTGTTATAGTGTTGACTCGACCTATAATTGTATTCAACATCACCCTCATCCTCGAGTACAACAGGAAAGCCAAAATCAAGCAGCCCATCATGGCAGGAAAGGTATTTAAATATTTAATCCAAGCTTATTAATGTAAAAATATTATGTATTAACAAAAAGTGTCAAAAATAATATGTGATAAATCTCTTTAAGGAAAACCTCTTTTCGTTTTTTGAGGCACATTTTATTATATTTGGAAAAAGGTAGAGGGAAGATGGATGGAAACATATAAATGGGAATAGACATAATTATGTAAGTATTTGATAGTAAAAAGAATCAACATAATTTTAATAAATATCTAGTCCTACATAGACCTTGATGAAAACAATAAGCTATCCCCTTCACTCTTTGATATGATTCTTTTTTAGACATTCAAGTCACATATATACCGCAAAATTTTAGAGATTCTACTAGATTTAAAAATTTTTTTTAACATTCAACAAAGGAAGTCCACATTCATTAGCATGGAGAGGAGTGGGAAAAACCACAGTGATAATTGCATGGAAAACCAACCCTAGAATACCCAGCTAAGGTTTGTATTTTGAGCTTACTGACAGCGGCAATCCATTCTATTGAGAAATTATTGCCTCAACTTAACTGGTGGAGGACTTATCACAAAATCACATAAGTTATTGATAGCACATATAAAAACATATTGATGTTAATGTTGCTTGACTTTGAACCAGGCTGTACAGATTCAAATGATTTTCTGATTTTAATGAGTGGGTCTTTTATTCACAATTGGTTTCCCATACTCTCTACAGGTGAATTTTGGTAAATTTTTTATTCACTTAGCCTGTGCCCAAATTTCCAATTTATAAAACTATGTTGTAAGTATTGATGGTGGTAAATGCATACATAATTAAAGAGGTAGCACCATAATCAAAAAAATCAAAATTCACAATAGAATAAAATCACAGTTTTGAAATTTTCATATTGGGATTTTATTCTCAAGAATTCTATAATTTTAATAAATATCTTGTCTTATATTTTAAGTTAATGAATGTTGTAAGTCTACCATTTGCTTGGAGTTGAAATTCATCTTGAAATAGAAAATACTTTTTCACTGATGCCTCATTTATAAACACGGGAAAAAGAATCTAAAATCTTTAAAGTTTTTTTTGTTTTATATAAAACTATTTATTATAGCATACAGTGTACTAAATAAACACGCCAGGGCATACAAACTAAAATATATTATCCACACTACTAACTTGTCAATTAATAAAAAAAAAGTTATTCTATACTTTTAAAATGTTTTTCATATTAATTGTATATTTCAGAAGAAACTGAATCCTACACAAAGCCTAGCTTTCCTACATCTCAGTCACCATGTGGCCACACATCAAGTAGTTCCAGCAGCAGTCATGTACCAAGATAGTTAAGTTCTCATTAAAAATAGTTTTTTATATTTAATCAAACTATATCAAGACTGACTTATCCGTATGACGGTTGTTCATTTTGAATGTTACTTTACGAACATCATACAGTGAAAATTATGTATATTCCTTTTTAATGCTATGCATCTTTCTGGAAAATTATGTGAAATATTTAAATGAAATGTAATATAATTTCTACAACTGTCGATTTGAACTCTAAAAGCATTTTTTATTCATAGTTCATGTTTAGTTTTACCTTTAATTTTAATTATTTAATAAATAACCTGAAACTAGAACCTGTGTCCCAGTTTACGTCTTTCACTTAATGGAATCTATATTCTATCGTCAGGACTAATTTTATAACGTTTGGAATTATTTTATTTATTTGAAATTCATTGATCTTTATTATTTTATAGACTTAAACACAGTTTTAGCATGGCTACAGAGTTATGTAACTCCCCCTCACCTTTTTTTCATGTCATTATATAGCATCATTAATTTTATTGTATTTTTTTAGTACTGCGTTTACTACCCATTTGGGTTATCGCTAGTAACATTACTAAGAGCTGTGTTGTATGTTTAAAAAAAAGTGCAAATATTACTCAATTTCTTACAGCTAGTGTAAATTTTGAGTAAATATATTGAAATAATAGATACTTGAATAAGATTTTTTTATATATAAAAAATAACCACGTTACTATTAAGAGATGGTTCATGGGTTGTTGTGACTTGACCACACTGTACTAGAGAATAGTTCCCTCACTACTCATTTGATCAACCTCATACAAAATAATGTAGCGGTGCATTGGCTATAGAGGTAAAAGTGATACAGAAGGGGAGAAGATCATCTCCTAGTATATTCTCGTCAAACCTGGTTGCTTTAACAACCACCCATGAGTCACCAATGAATATTAGCACTGCGCACCTATGTGAAAAAGAGCCAAACTTGATCTGGGCCCCTTGTCGGATGTAATTTTTCTACATGAGTAGACCTATCCATTAAAATTATTAACTTTTACTACCAAGCTATTTTTGCAAGCTGTGTTTAGTTCTGTCCATTTTAAATATATACAAAAATATATGTGAGTATGAAGTTTTTCTTGACTGTCCTGATATTAAAGAACTAAATCTGAACTGTTTCTGTAATTTTTTGGCTAGTTTTATATGAATTAATCTGGAATATTCTGTAGTGACACTGTCACCTCTCGGGCATTATCACATTTGCATGATATCTATAAAACGTTTTGGAGATGTTGAGATTTTTTGGTATCATCCACCATTCCGCCAAGATACCAGTAATATGCACTACAAATTTTAATTGTAATATATATTATTAAAAAAAATATTTGTTACACCAATATTCAAGGCCATAGCTAGGGGGGATTTTGGGGGTTCAAACATTCTCCCCCTCTCCCTGAAAGTTGATTTTTTCAAAAATTAATTTTGGTTTAATCAATTGCAAAATAAAAGTACAAGAAAAGATGTAAAACTAGTCCCTGCCATCATTCTTATGTTAAAATACATTTTTACAAATATTTTGTGGGTATAATTAGGCAAAATATTGACAAAAGAAATAGGAAATATTAGTAAATATAGGGAGAAAGGTGAAAGGGGTAGATTTTAGAGATCAGGAAACAACAAAACCTTTCAACATGAAACTATTTGAATTGAAGTTCTGAATACACATGGCAAATAAGTCTGCAAAAAAAAGGAAATAAAGGGATGATTCCTAAGGAAGGGGGTTCTAGCTATCAACCCCCAACTTGCAGTTTGAGAAAATATAAACAGCAGCTACAGTTAGAGAACAGCATTCCTGGAGATAAGTGCATGTTATAAATAATGTGAAGGGTAAATTCAAAGTTTTGTTAGTTTAATGTGTAGTACAGATTAGTGATGATTAGTTAATATTTGCATACTCATCCCAAATCCCAAATTTTGATTGCTGGGCTAGTAGTCAAACAAAACCATCTAGTCTACATTCCTTTTTGGAAGAAAAAACCTTTTTAGCAAACACATATTTTATTGCGATTACAATGGATGGTTTTTTACTCTTTTATTTGTATATTAGTATTGATAGTATCTACCAAAAATGATATCTACAGATCATATGACTTGACGTAGGAATTTATGAAAATAGTTTTAGTGACTTTTGTAACTGTTAAAAAATCTGACAATATAGAGGATCATCGGGAGAGCTGGTCTACTACTGTGTGTACAAACAACCCCTCCCCAACCCCTCAAGGCCATTGACCAACCTTTTAAATTTACAGTTAGCCTCCAGCATTTGGGAGTTTGCGCCCCCAAAACCCCCATGAAATGTTCGGCTGGCTACGGCCTTTGCAATATCTATTTATTTCATCCAAACTTTTGAATTAAATATTTATTATAGCAACAAACCTTTGTTTGTGTTTTATATACCACAATTCAAACAAATTTTGTACTTTTATTTTGTAAACAAATTAATATAACATTTTTGTTTTATTTTTGTGTTGTCTCTTTTGAACTTACTTCTTTGTATAATTACTTGGAAGTAGGTATAATGAGCACGTGAAGTACAACCTTGGTCATCTTTATGTATCATACATATAATTTTATGTGAAATATCAATAAAGGGAAAACTATAGAAGCAAACATGGTTATTTTGCTACACAACTAAAACAATGTATCTTTAAATAGTTGCATTTTTATGTTTGTATAAGTGTTACCAGTTCTTTCAGAGTTGATTGAAGAATTTATATTTCTTATCAAAGAAGAACAAATATTGTTTGTAAGAATGCTATGTAAATAATTGTAAATGTTGTTAATACTATGAATAGTGACTTCATTAGTCACACCTTTTACTATAATATTTAAAGGCTTTTTGAAATTGTACTGCAAAGTAACTGTGCTATAAAGAGTTTTAGCTCTTTATTCTTGTATTTCTGATGTTCATCATATAGCCTACATATTTTTTGTGCATTGCGTCTTATTACCAATCTTGGGCTATCCATATATTTACCCTTAAGGGTTAAGGCTGATAAAGGTTGTATTTAGAGGGAATATACCCAGGTTTTTGAGTTTATAGAAAACCACCCTTAGTACACTCGACCGTAAATCAAAACTTGATATCCCATCATCTGCAATCCAATGCACCTTAAATCGTGTCAAATGATTTGTTATGCATGTCAAGAACAATAATTTTTAATTGGTAAAATGTGTCTATTTTATATTCTCTAACTTGAATATAAATAAGAAAAATATTTTAAAATAAACAAATATTTGGAAATCTTTACACAAACATATATCTAAAGTGATTAATGTGAAGGCCATTTAAAATGTTTAGACTGATTTCGAAAATAAAATAATTTTACTAAACAGTTCTAGTTTTTAAAATAAATTTACTGTTCATCTGTACAACATGACTCCCACCGTCCTTGATTTATACTGAAATATGAGATTAAAAAACTACCATACTCTGCCATTTACATTAAAAAACACTTTGATTTATTATAATACATGTATTCAATACAATTTTCATAAAAATTCGGTAAAGTATAATAAAGATACATAATATCTATCATCATTTTTTTTATTTAAAAAGTTATGTCATTATAACATTCAAATTAATCATTTCATGGTTGTAGTATATCATGTCTGTAAATTAGGATTTAACTATGCAAGGTTTATTAAATGGATAATGTTATAAATACCTATGTTTACAAATACACTTAGGCCTTTCTTTGAATAGACATATCCAAGTAATTGATTTTTTAATTTTATATAAACCTTTAAGGATGTTTTTATAATATATTTCTAAGTAAGCTACATTTAATTGTTGATAAGACATTAAACATGTAATCTTTTGTTATTTGAGAAATAAGAAAAATTATCTATATTATGCATAATGGCTTATTAATGTAAGGCCTACTATGTATTTCAATCAAATTTATTACTAGCCTACCTTTGATTTGTGTATCATGCTTTATTAAATGTGTACGAACAAATTGACAGTGAGACATACTGGCACCTATTTAGTATTATATCGCTGTGTATGTCCATTTCAATTGAAACTTAGTTGATATAATTTGTTACAAATTTATCATATCCTGGTTTTTTTTGGATAAAATAGGCTACCTCTTATATTGTATGTTTATATAATTACTCATAAATATGGTAATTACATGAATCAGAAGCATGTCATTAATTAACAGCTATATTTAAAATTTGTGAAATTAAATAATTTCTCAATTGTCTTTTTTTTTATGTTACTAAACTTGTTTTTATTATTGTAAAACTATTTCAAAGTTTTAGATATTTTCAGTAGACCTATATCCAGATTAAATTGTATCTATTATCATCATAACCTTATAAAAGATTTAAAATTTCAAAATAAACAAAATTGTTAGAGAGTTGATAGTTTTCTTATATTAGATTTTTTATATAATTGGGCTAAGCTTCCTATATTGGAACTGTTTTATGGTGAAAAATGTGCTTTTCTTTTCTCCAAGTTCATTTTAGAACTCTTCTCTATGATTTAAATTCATTTTTACAATTCATATTTATAATTAGGTATGGTCATATTAAGCACAAAATTTAATACAGTCACATTAAGTTATAAAGAAAATTGCATTAAAACGTCCCTTTTCATTATATGTATTATATATATTTATTTCATTTGAATAGAGCTCATCATTTCATACTAAGCGGCGGCATTTAAAAAAAATTAACTTTAGTAAAAAAAGCAATGAGCATATACAAAATATTTCAAAGTATAACTGTACATTGTGCAAAGGGTACCATACATTTTCTTATAAATAAGGTGGACCATAATTCAACAAAATATTTTTATAGGAAGCCCACTTTCAACCACCAAAATTGATTGAAAGTCACTAACAATAATTAATATTCTAGAAATAGTTATTATTTGATTTATTACCTACCAGTAATTAAAAACTTATCAAAAGCTTCCAATAACACTTACTTAGGAATTACAGTATAATTTATCTTTGCATCATTAATTAAATGGACTAATAATTTAAATACATATTTAATATTTTAATTTACACCATAGTGGCAACATGATTTTCATGTTTTCAAATAAAGGGGTTTCTATGAAAATCAGACTTATATAACCATATAGTTCATGGAATGAATAGAAAAATATAGATATCTACCCTACCAGATATATTTAACATTGTGCCATATTTAGTTTAGCATCGTTTGTTCATCGTAAACCAAACAAATTTTATGTTTGTTAAAATAAGATCTAAATAATATGTAAAATTTCACCAAACAAACATTTTTATTACAATGTTAAGACTAGGTTTTGGATAGTAAAATGTATCAAGGTTAGGCTACAAATTCTATGGATGTAATTTTAAAAAGTATTTAGCAAAAAAAAAAGGTGTTTTACTATATAAACTATGGTATAGTGAGTTAAAATTATGATTATTGATCTTAAACCATGTTGAAAAAATTGGAATGTTTCTGCTGTAGTTATAACAGACATCAGTCATCCCAAAAGATGGCTATTGTAGCTCTGTAGAAGAGTATCAAGAGTTTTAGTGATATCAAATATATAACATAGTTACAAATGGCATATAATAAAACAAATTTTAAATTCAATTTAAATTCAATTTAATTGATCAAAAGGATCTGAAGAAAGAAGTACACAAATTTTTTTTAACATTCTTTTAAACTTAAGTAAAATTAATGATATGTATTAGCGATTGCTTAAATTAATCCTGCTTGGACTTTGTTTTAAAATTTATTATGGTATTAAGAAAACCACAAAGATATTAAAAACTTAAAAATAATAATTTTAATAAATTATAGATTGTACTACTAAGGGTTTTGTGTGGTTTTAAATTCATATTTTATATATGTCACATAGGTATAATAAAAATGTAGCACAAATTAATAAATAAAAATAATTAAACTATATTACGGCTATGCATAAGATGAAATTAAGTTGGATGTTTCTGATTTTTCCTATACTCGCATATAAATAAATATGCCCTAGTACTCGAAGACTCTTTAGGCACGGTACTTTTGCCCTACTATGTTAATCTTTAGTCTTAGAAATCTGATTTATTTTTCAATATAACTCCTTTTTACCAAACAGATAATTGTCAGGTTATATATAATGTACTGTAATGGCCATTAGGAGGTGGCTTGTGTTGAACATTCACTGTTATGCTGATTTTTCGGAGTAGGATTTTTATCTTGCAAAAGCATATTAAAAGTATTTTAAATTGTGGCAATGCACAAGTAGTTTCTGTTACATAGCATCTATAAACTGATAAAATCCTTCATGGTCACAAAGTATAATAAACACAAATTAAAAAAAAAATTAAATATTAATGCAATTTTTTTTTTAAATAAATAATTTAGATATATTTTGGAATATATTCCAGTTCACTAAATGTGTTTTAACTTAAGGAATTTGTGTTGAGTCAGACCACTGAGCACGGGGAGATCGAGGTTCGAATCTCGGTCGGGTGAACTGAGGGGGGTTTTTCCTAAATGGTTTTCCACTCTCCCTCCACGCAAATGCGGGTTCACTTCCTCTAAATTCAACCTTCCCAATTCCTAATCCATTAGTGTAATTAGTACTTAAGCGTATAACCCGAACGGGTAGTAAGACGCGGTGCAAAAAAAAAAACTTAAGGAATGTAAAAAGAATGCAACGTTAAAATAATGTTCATCATGTAGATGCCTATGTAAGAAGAAAAATAAAGATGATTAATTAATTTTTACGAAATAATGAAAGCCTAAGCCACACTTTGAAACTAAGAACTATGCATTAAAATTACACTACTATAGTAAACCTTATTTGTTTAGTTTTTTAAACAGAATAAACCATGGCCTAGTACATTTTAAACACCTAAAGTATTAGCTGTTCCTTTTATACTCTGTAATCATTACTGGCGACTAAAAATTTAGGTTGTGTTAAATTCAGTAAATACCCACTGATATCTAATGTATATTATATGTAATGCATTGTAATTCTGTTTTATTTTTGTAAATTATAATTAAAAACGGAAAGCTCACTGTAAATTTAAAACATGAATGCTTATTATAACTTGATATATCATATATAGTGTTATATTTATTTAAAATCTCTGGTCATTTGATAAAAACAATATAAAATGTCATAAAACTATGTTCTATAAATCAGTATTGGTACTCACATTTTTGCTGAATGAATTTATAAGTGATAATGTGCACTCAAATTTATACATTTACTGTACAACTTAATTTAATGACCAATATTATTGTAAACTGTGGTCATGTTAAAAATATATTAATATGTAAATAAATATAAATATTACATATCATAGACTGTAGTGACTGTATGTTATACTATTCTATGATGTACGTAATGGTGGCTAATAAATTGTAACTTGTTTTCCACTTTTAAACAATCATTCACTTATTAATTTAAAAGCTATAACAACAGGAAAAATAATTTAAGTCATATGGTTTCATAATAAAATGTATTAAATTGTCACAACTACGTTACCCAAACATTATCATAATGTTGTTTTAAAAAACCAGTGCCCTTGATATATTTTATGAATATACTTATCTACCTACACCTCTACTTCTTCTACATGGTGATTTAAATGCCTCCAAACTGTACATTTTGAAAATTAATTGCTCTAAGACAAGAGGAGACCACCAAATTTTGTTGCTTGTGGCATGTATGGGTGACCTTATTGAACGTTTTCTAGGGGCGACATCACAGTCTGCCAGTACGAATGTGTGGGAGCCACCCGGAAATGTTGGTCATTCTGCCATGAGTCTCACAGAATATCAGAGGGTTGCATTGCTGGAAACTTATTTTGCAGAAAAATCTTGAAAGTGTTGCATTCACTTGTTTCAAAAGAAGTTATCTGATGCTTCTATTCCAGAGGAAACTACAGTGTATAATCTAGTTCAATATTTCCGTGACAATGGTAATGTTAAGGGTATACCTAGAAAGCGCCCGAGTTCGCAGAGCATGCTCAACAGAACCTGGAACGCTCTCCCGGTAACCCAATTCAGCAGTGACATATCCTGAGAATATTAATAGCTATGCTGTACTCTAAAAGCTGCAGGGAGGATTTGGGGGTCAAAGACTCTTAACCACCTTTGGCCAAGAAGGTCAAGAGATGCTTCCCCTGGAAATATTTAAACATGAGTACCTATAGCTTAGAACAATGGATCTCAAACATTTATGTTTTTTTCGTACTCGCATTCTATCTTGGGAAACTTCGCACCTCCAAACTCCCCTTGTCTCTCTTTTTTGACTTATTTATATCTTTGTTTCAATGACTTCATAAAAGTACACCAGAACTATGCTCAAAACACACCAAACCGTGAAACTACTGATGATTATCATCCACTCAAATTGTAAAGGAAAATCACTGCAGTTCATTGCAATATCTAAATAATCTGAGATTTCAGTTAAAATGTCAAGGCTAAGAGTTATGAGCACACTCCTGCTGTATTAGAGTGACATACACTATTAAATTGGTTGAGTGTATTTAAAAGTACACACAGGTAGCATTTTCATTTTTCATTTATTTGAGGTATTTAGCGTGCACTTTCTGGGCCAAGTGATTATATCAGCATACGACTTAACTTAAGAACAAGGTTAAAACTCCATAAATACTTTACACTAAAAAACAAAAACACTGTCTAGCTACTGCAGATAAATTATCCCCTTACTCCCCCCTCCCCCTACTTCACCCGTGTATACTCTAAAATAGTGGTAAATATGCTTGCCTAGAACGCATGAATATAATCAAATATGTATTTAATTATTGCATAGTTAAAAGCTTTTTATTTATACGATTATTTCACATATATTATTTTAATTTATTTTATTTTATTTGATATACACTAGCCTAGTAAATAATCATTGTGATCGTGATTCTTCAATATTTGTTCAACAGTTGGCACATTGTTTTGCTTGCGATAAGTATTCAGCAGGCCCTGGGTTGTAAATACCCTAGTTCATTGGCCAATGTTTGTTGACGAGGGGCAAGGGGTAGTGTTGCAACCCCATAGACATTGGTCAAGGTCATTAGAACTTCTCTAGCTTTGCCTGCCGTTTTCAAGCAGCAGGTCCTGAGCTTCATAAGCTGGGTAGGTAGAAGACCCTTTTGGAGGAATAATAACTTGAAACACAATATTCTTGAATTATGACAAATATTAGTTTACAAATTAATAATATATATATATATATATACATAATACATGTATATTTATTCACAATTTAAACATTACTATTTACACAGTTTGCACAGACAACATTGAATTTAGAAACTAGTCCATATAATCATGGGTATGCGGCATAGAACTAGCATACCCAGAGAATACACCACTGTAATTCAGCATTATTTCAGCAGGTCAGAGCAGCTTATTCAGCCTTCCAAAAGACCACTAAATGTCTGAAGCTACGACCATACCGAGTTCGAATAGTGCAAGATCTACACCCACCGGATTCAAAAAAGCATTTCATCTACCGCAATTGTTTTAGAAGATTCACTTGCAACAATTAACCAGTTTAACATGACTTATTTTAGTAATGACCTTGGTTTCATTTAAACAGGTATGTAAACAGCCAGAATTCTCAAATCTGCGCTGCGGCTATTCCTCCCATATTTCTACAAGTCCCAATTCACCTAGTGAAAGTTTATAAGTGTGGTGTGCCATGTCTATAAGGCGAATTGTGAGACCTTTTTTTTATTTTTATTTTTAACGACTGTTAGTTCAGCTGTGTACGCAGTCATTAGAATTATTTTGATTAATTTTTTTGGAGTTTATGGTATTTTATTCTGGTCTGGTTCTCTTTGGAACAGTTTGGTATTTTGATCTGCCCTTTGCTGGTTCTTTCTGGTATATTGCCTATGTTATTTTATCTGGGTCTCTGCTGGTTTTCTCTAATATTGAATGTTAGTCGGTTCGGGTCTATGCTATTATTGTCCTGGATGGTGTCATATTTTGCTCTAGGATGCCTTAAGTTTTTATAAAATGGCGTTTAAAAAATTTCTGGCACTACAAGGTTTAATGGAGGGAAAATAAAAAATATTTAAAAACAACACAGTTTACATAAATTTCAAAAATCTTAGATATTACAAGAGTAGAATCCCTGTTCCTGAAACAAAAAATGAAACAAAACAAAAAACTAGTAAGACTTAGTGCATTTAAAATAGACTATATATAGCTCAGCTGATCCTGTTTAGTCAGGGGTGACTTGTTCTTAGGGTGCGAAGGCGTGTGAGACCCAGTCAGCCCAACAAGCCCCCAATCACAAATCATAGTTTTGCAAAGTTATTATTCACACTCAAATTACAATTTTATATATTGACCTAATAGTTTCAAGTAGAATATATTTTCGTTTTAGGTAATAGAAGGGAATGTTTTTGAAATGGTATGCAGTCACGCACGTGGCTGTCAGCGCCTTGAAGTGTGAAACCAAACCTTCCTACCCCTTTAGATATTGTCGGCAGCCGTCTTGTCTGCCTGCCTTTTCTACGTATGAAGGCGCTATTCCCGCGCGCCCGGAAGTTGAAAGCTTTTGTGAAACTAACTACTCTTGTTTATAGCGTGAACTAGCAATATTGTCCCCTACGTGTTCCTGCGTCTTAAGGTACATATCTTTTCTGTGCAAAGAGTGAGTTTTTCTATGTGGGGTAGTTAGGATTGTGTTGATTAGTTAAGTTTTATGTTTTAACATTTTATATAGGTAAATTCAGGTTTTTAAGACAGTAAATGTTTAAAGACCAGCTCTTGATCAAAAAAGGAAATTAAAATAATTAGTTACACCATGTCCTGAATTCTGTATAGGACAAACAGAAACCAAGAAAAATGAAAAGTTTCAAATGGCAGCTAATTTCCAAAGCTGCATGAAAAGAAAAGGCTGGATTTGCGACTGTGATGTGGAAAATATCTTTGTACTGTTTCCTCTAAACTTGTGAACTTGTGAGAATAATGAACAAATGTTTATATTTATGCACATTAATAACACAGTTGCAGAGTTAATACAACGGATCCATGTTCTTTGGAGTGAATTTAATTTTTTTTATATTTTGGCACATATGGTAAAACTATTGATCTCTGTAATATAACTGGATGCACATCTGCGGCTTAAATTTTCGAGATTTCATTTGCACACCATTGTGTAAGAGAAAAGAAAACTTTCGGGTATCTCTCTCTTTCTTTTACACACATACAAGGCAATGTGGCATTTCGACATCGTTCACTAATTTCTATGAATATATGACATATATCAATGTGTGATTAATTAAACGAAATAAATATATTAATAAAAGGTTTGAAGAGCATAACTAGGTTAAACACTCATGACTTGTTTCTTTAAATAAGTCGATGTAGGCTAATGTAATAATACATTCTACACGCCCACAACCTAAATGATAATTTGAATGTAAAACTACTACACAAAGTTTGTCATTCAAACAAATGTAATAAAGTTTAAAGCTACCTTTTTGAATTTTAGCTATCAAACTTTAAATATAATGTTGTTTCTGAAACCAGTATATAGGCTAATAACCAATTTTAAACATATTGTAGTCTTGGCAGATTATAAACAACATGGGCGATAACTAGATATTAAAGATTTTATTATTATTTGTACGGTATTGTCTTTAAAATCCTTTAATGTATATATATCTTCAGCCAAGTGGGGTATGATACTTCACTATTTTTAAACAATAAAACTTGTATTTATCAGAAACACGTTTTTGCATAAGGACATTGAAAGAAACCATTAAATCTGTCCTCTCGCGAACAAGCAGACGACAAACTCTAGCGTCACAATTAAGTCCGTTGCAAGGGGTGTGTTTATGTCCATCTAGTCTGATATAGAGATTCCCGTGTGAAACATTTTACCGTACTTTTGTAACTCTTGCTCGCCAGCACTGCCGAAGTGCTTGCGGTTGCCAATAGATCTATCTCATGTTGCCGCTCTTCCTCAACGAGTAGGCGTGCTTTCAACTCAGGAATGCGCTGTTTCTCCGTCGGTATTTATTCCCAGGCTGCAACGAAATGTTTGAATTTATTTGGTAACTACCTTAATATCTTTGTGATTAACATTTTATTAGGAATGTTTTCCCCCAGTTGAGCTGTTTTTCCTTGGATATCTTCAAACCTTGCAAAAAAAAAAAGTCAAGATATACTCCTTCACACGTCATTTAGAATAATTTCTGTTGTTCTAGGTGAACACTGGTTTCCAGCTTACTCTCATATACCACCATCAGTTTTATCCACATTTCCGCGGCTTATGTCATGTTAATTATGTGCAATACAACCTTTTCTTTCAGATGTCTCATGAGGATCCTTTGAGCCTTCCCATCCTTTGAGATACAGTCAGCGTAATTCGTAGCTGTTGCCACCAATTTATTCTCATACCGTTGACCACGCCGTATAACCCCACAGCTTGTAGCATAACCTTGATTTAGTATTTCCACATACTCCAATTTGCACTTTCTTCTAACTTCGCACCAGGGTTTGAATAGGTTTTATCCAAATTTGTTACAAACTTTTAAAATACAAAGACACTACCAAATTATCTGCCGTCCGACAATCACGCCATGTTACACAAAATAATTTTCCTAATCCATTTGTATCTATTTAATACCCGATATCTGGGCCCATAATCGGTTACAGTTATTATTAGAAAAGTACGTGGGATTAAATAATGATTGTAGTTTTAGGGCATCAATGTTCTTGTATATTTAATATATTGTACTATACGTATATTACTGTTACTGTATCGTAACTTACAATACTACAGTACAGTAAAACTGTACCTATAATATTCAATACTGTACTGTGATTCATCCTTGTTTAGTAAACACGACATAGTAAACATGCATTTTATGCAAGTTAATTCGTAAAACTCGACATTTCAATAACTCGACACCATCTCAGTCCACGTTATTTCGAGTTTCCGAGACTCTACTGTACTATTTATTGGACGCAAATGGGAGGATAGCGTTAGAATGTACCTTAAAGAGATAAGGTGTAATCAGTGGCGGCTCATGACCTTTATATCATAGGAGGGCACAAAATAAAAAATATAGATTGAAATTCAAACTTACCTGTTATTTATATTTGTAATAGAAGTGTATCCTTCTTTCTGCGATACAATTTGCTGAATTTACATGGAACTTTACTTCCGTTTGATAAACTTGAAACATTGAATACAAAAGTTCATTTAGGATGGTTTTGGCAGTACCTTTAAATATATATTTGAATCTTTTAAATGTAATGCAAGAGCGGAGTCTAATTAAGATTATGTGCGCAAAAACGGGCCAACCTTCTTCATGCGATAAATGGAAAATCTACATGTCTGAAATTCATGAATAGTGACTTTATTCCAGTTTTCCGTATAAATAACACTACTACTAAATTGCTATTGTTAGTATTTGGATTAAATATATTTCACTATACAGGCGTAAGTATGAAAAACATATATAAGTTTATACATTATGTCATAATGATTCCCTAACTAATACGTTCATAATTAGCATCAGGTGAACTTTGTATGATCATGTAAGTAAGAACATAGAGCACACTATAAGTTACAAACAATAAATCAAAAGATTTCTTAAACACAACCTGTAGCTTTACTTCTGATCATAGTTCATAGTATTTAAACGTTCTTCTTCGTCGCATCAGTGATCAGTTCGTTAACCAGTGGATTTCAAGATCTTCTAAAATGCATGAAGTAGGTCTACAAGGGGTACATATTTGAGGAGGTCAAGGCAATCTTTAATCTTGCCTGCTTTGATAGGACATTGTTCAAGATACCTCTGAGGAAATGAGATGCTTGCCAATAACCAAGTTCCTTTCTTTTTCAGGTTCACAGAATCATATTCTTCCAAATCCCTCTGTGTGTACCTGAAATAGTACTTAAATGGGTCTTCAGTTGTGATCTTTAGTTGAGTGATCTTACCCAATAACACCTTTTCATTGTTGTCAGACACCGTTCTTTTTGTTATATTTCAGATTTTTAGTGGTCACAAAGTTATCTCGCACCATGTGTACTAAATGAAATGGATTATTCTTTCTAGATTTCTTTACTATATCCATTCAGTATTCAGGTGTAAAAACATTTCAAGTGTTTCGCTTTTTTTCTCGATGGTTCCAAAATCGCGATCGCATGGTAGGTATGTGTGGCTGGGAACAAAGTACTTATGCTCAACTGTATGAAACTTTCCACTGTTGACAAGATTCATCCAAAGTTCTTACAAACTAATATTTGTATTCTGCCCAAAACAAGAGTATGTGTAGATTAACAAGTGTTTCTTTTCAGATGGCACATATTGTTATATTTAGATTTTAATTAATGAAATAGTGTAATTGGCACATATACCTGCTGTGTCCTGGGATCACATGAATATGAATTCATAATTATTAGTTGTGTTGTGGGCTCCAAAGTTATACATCCATGATTATCTCTTATAGAACTATTCACCAATAGTCAAATGAGGGGTAGATAATTGTCGTATATCAAATGTTATGATGTGTAAATCTGTAGATGTTATTGCGGCAGCTGTGTCCTTCTTCATTATTATAATAGGCAGTAGCAACGTTTTGCGTATGCAGAGCTTTTTCCGTATGCAGAGCTTTTTCCGTTCTCAAGATTTCTTTGGTGATGTTATCAGCCTCAGAAGAAATTTTGGTCATAAGCATGTCAAAGGTGTGACAGGAATCACTTTTAGGCTTAAAAAATCATCTATTAAAATGTTTATAGAACACTTTCCTATACATGAACAAACTAAGAGCTATCATGTTCTCTTCAACCCATTTAGCTTTGTAGGTATAGGTCATATCTGGTGTTAAGATTACATTCTGATGAGATATGGCGCAAGTTTGAAATAATTTGTTTCTCAACTAATAACTACTCTGGGTAAGGAAACTTTTTATATGTGCTCTTGAAAATTCAATATCTTCATCAGGAATTTTGTTCTGGCGTGTGGCATGTTTTCCATGTTCATCAGATTACAACAAAACAATACAATGTTAAAAATATTAATTAGATCTATTGAGGATATTCCATTGTTATATTGGCCAAAAATATCACAATTTTACCCAATATTTCTATTATAGCCTGAAAAGTACTATTAAAGTGTTGTTTAATAATAAGTATAATGCCTTCAACAAACAGCGAATGTGACTAACTGGTGTGAATCATTGATCTCTATAATATAACTGGATGGACATCTGTGGCTGAAATTTTCGAGCTGTCGTCTGCATACAATTGTGTAAGGGAGAAGAAAACTTTCGGGTATCTCTTTCTCTCTTACACCCATACACGGAATTGTGGCATTTTGACATCGTTCATTAATTTGATTGAATACATGAGATACATCAATGTGTGAATGGTTAAATTAAATAAATATGTTAGTTAAAGCTTTGAAGAGCATATAAAAGTTCAAAACTGGTTAGTTTTATCTTTAAATAAGTTGATGTAGCCTAATATATACGATGATTTTTGAAGGAAGCTCGCTTGTAAGGCTTTATCTCGTACCAGAATACTACCCTATAGTTGTGTTTAGTTAGCATAAAAGACCTTACAGAAGGAAATTTATACTTCCGTTTTAAATTGCCGTTTATCCTACCAAAATATTATATATATGATAGTATTCTGGTACGAAATAAGGCCTTACGGATTGGGATTATTACTAAAATCAGGGTTTAGTAGATACTGTACTTCCTACAAGTCAATAACCTAAATTATCATTTGAACGTAAGACTTCTACACAAAGTGTATCATTCAAACAAATGTAATACAGTTTTTAGCTAACTTGTTTCATTATAGTTATCGAAATTTCAACATAATATGGTTTCTGAAAGATATGAGCCAAATTAAAAAAAAACAGGTATTATAATAGTACTTTCCACAAGCCTATAACCTAAGTGATAGTTTGAATACATGGCAACTATACAAAGTTTGTCATTCAAACAAATGTAATCAAGTTTTAAGATACCTTGTTCATTATATTTATCGAACTTTCAATATAATATTGTTTCTGAAACCAATATACAAGCTAATAACCAACTTTAAATATAAGTGTAGTCGTGGCAGACTGTAAACAGCATTGATGACAACTACATAAAAACTGAAATATCTAAGGTTTTATTCGTATTTGTACAGTATTACCTGTAAAACTGGATTGTATATCCTTTAATGTAAATGTTTCTTCAGGAAAGTATGGTATAATACTTCACTATTTTCAAACAATAACACTTTTATTCATCAGAGACATGTTTTCGCATAAGAACATTTAAAGAAACCGTTAAATCTTTCCACCCCTCAGTGTAGCAGACGATACACTTGAGCGTCACGCCTTTATCCTTGGAATGTGCATGTATGTGTCCATCCAGTTATATTATAGAGATCAATGGTGTGAATAGCAAAATCTTCTTCGGGCCTTTTCTATAGGCTAAGCTTGAAGCAAGCTACATTACCACAAAATGGAAGTAATAGCTTGGTTGAAAGAATGGGTAAGAGGTGGGGAGGAATATCTTCAACCTTGGGAGATTTTGTGTTTTTGTATTATTTGAGTTGTCAATAATTATTAAATTAATATTGTCTGTAAATCAAGGATTAGCCTACTATTGAGAAGTAATAAAACATATTTATATGCTATTTAAATAAAATTATTAGTCTCGACGTAGCCTATTTCCATTTTGTGATTATTGTGGCTTGCTCCAAGGTATAAAAAGACGAGCTGAAACCTACGTAAGATAATAATGTTGGCACTGTAAATCTTACTAGTCTAGATTACACCGGCAAAGGGTACTGGCCTATGGTATTCCTTTCACTTTCTTTTGTGACAGGATTCTGCATAGTCTGCCATTTGACACTGAGTGGATTGATTTGAAAGCAGTGGCGGTTGGTCGGCTTGGGAGTTGGGCAAGCAGCCTTGATTTTTTTTTATTAAATTCTTGGGAGCATAATTTAAGTCAAAATAAACTATAAATCATGAATTAATTTTAAGATAACCATTTTGGGGGTAGAGCAAAAAATAATTATTTCACATAAATAAATTAACTTAAATCTATGGATTAAGACTTACTATAAAAATTACTAAAAGTAAGTTGCGGAAGATCAGGTGTTGATCTACCAGTTTTAACAATCTCACTTTTAAAAGCAAAATCTTGAATACTTGAAAAAGATTTCACTAATAATTTACTAACTACACATTCCTCGTTACCCACACACACATATTGAAAATATAAATTTATATTAAATTAAAATAAATAATTATGACACTTACGAGACCCGCCAGTAAACACAACTAACGTATAACTGACACTGCGCATGCTCCAACATTGACAATGACCACTTGGTGGATAATTACAGTTATTTTTTCATTCCACGTTAGCAAGAGGCAGTCAGTGTTCCTTATATTATACTGGATGGACATAAATATACGCATTGCCAAGTACCAAAGCGTGACGCTCAAGTTTATCGCCTGCTTCATTATGGGGGATAGATTTTTAACGGTTTCTTTCAATATTCTTTTGCGAAAACATGTATCTGATGAATTAAAGTGCTATTGTTTGAAAATAGTGAAGTATTATACCACACTTGCCTGAAGAAACATTTACTTTATAGGATATACAATTAAGTTTTACAGGTAATACTGTACAAATACGAATAAAATCTTTAATACATTTAAATATGTAGTTATCATCCATGTTGTTTACAATCTGCCAAGACTACACTTGTATTTAAAGTTGGATATTAGCTTGTATATTGGTTTCAGAAACCATATTATATTGAGATTTCGATAAATATAATAAATAAGGTGTTTAAAAACTTGATTACATTTGTTTGAATGACAAACTTTGTGTAGTTGCCATACGTTAAAACGATCACGTAGGTTATAGGCTTGTAGAAAGTATTATTATATTACAATTTTTTTAAAAAGTTGGCTCATATCTTGTACCGTATATTGCTTTCAGAAACCATATTATATTAAAAATTCGATAACTATAATGAAACAAGTTAGCTAAAACTGTACTACATTTGTTTTAATGACGTACTTTGTGTATAAGACCTACGTTCAAACGATAATTTTGGTTATAGGCTTGTAGAAAGTATGGTACCTAGTACTGAACCTTGATTTTAGTAAGAATCCCAATCTTTAAGGCTTTACTTCGTGTCAGAATACTATCATATATTATTAATTAGGTAGGATAAATGGCCAGTTAGAATGGAAGTAGAAATTCCCTTCTGGGAGGTCATTTATCATACCTACACACTTCTATAGTGTAGGATTCTAGTACGAGATAGAGCATTCCAAACTAGTTTCCTTCAAAAATTATCGTATATATTAGCCTACATCAACTTATTTAAAGAAAAAACTCACCAGTTTCAAACTTTGTTATGCTCTTCAAATTTTTAACAACACATTTATTTAATTTAACTAATCAATCACATATTTATGTATCTAATATATTCAATCAAATTATTAGACGATGTCAAGATGCCAAGTTGCCTTGTATGGGTGTAAGAGAGAAAGAAATACCCGAAGGTTTTCTTCTCTCTTACACAATGGTATGCAGACGACAGCTCGAAAATTTCAGCCACAGATGTCCATCAACTTATATTATAGAGATCAATAGAGGCAGTTTAAACTTTGCTTTTATTCTACCTCTACCGATTGTATAGGGGACATATAAGACGCGCATGTGCCTTAGCTTCTTTCCCACCCTTTCAACACTCATGACATTTGAAGGCCATCAGGGTACCTGGTGGTATAGGGGTAAGGTGTCAGACTTCTGTGCTGGGGGCTCGGGGTTCAATCCCCGGTCCCGACACAGATTTATCTGATTGCCAAACCCTTCCTTCACCTCTGACAAGACGTGTATTAATCACAGCTTGTGAATGTGTGGAATGCCAGGCCTCCACCG